>VMDO01002743.1:0-74826 GCA_007922755.1 Pedetes capensis | reverse complement strand
GGTGCCCTTGGGTAGTGTCTGACTCATAGCGAGCCTTACAGAGTTTTCAATGGCTGATTGTTTCCGGATTGCCTCAGGAGTGGATTGCCACATCCTTCTTCCAAAGAGCAGCCACAGTGGACAGAAAACTACTGAAATTCCACACCCGTGAGGGCAAGACCAGCTAACGGGAGCGTCCTTTCCTATTAGCTGTGGTTGACTGTTGCAATGGAATTCATCACCTTCTTTGAAAAAGTCCACAATTTCTTGCGAAACTTCTGAAATTTGAAAATGTTGCCAAGTGAAAAGACACTGTATTACTGGAAGGGGAGTGTTAAAACATTGCAGTTACATCTACCTCGGGCTTGAAGAAACAGATTCTGAGAGGTTAAATAATTTATCCAAGATTACATAGCAAAATAGACTGAGTTGGCACAAAAACCCAGTCCTTCGAATTTATTATTTATTTATTTATTTCGGTTCGTAGCTCGCAAGTGCTCTTACCACTGGGCTGCACTCCAAACCCATTTAAAAAATTTTAAAAATCTCACTAAATTACGCAGGCTGCCTCTGGCCTCGAACCTGCGATCCTCTTGCCCCCACTTCTAGAATAGCTGGGATTACCGGCGTGCTCCACAGCGCCCAGCCTCAGTCCTTCCAAATTTAATTAACATTTCAGTCCTTCCGAATTTAATTAACATTTCTTCTATGTCGAGGAAAGAACACTTGGAAATGCGCCTCAAAAAATGGATAAAACTGTGGGAAGAGAAAGGTCGTTCCAAGTAATCCCAAAATCAATGTAATCCCAAAATCAATGTCTCCAGTATCCCACAGACGCCAGGGAAACCAGAAACTAACTGAGCCGAGGGACGTCAACTTGCGTACTCCAGGAGAGACGGCGAACCAACCATGCAAGCGCCTCCCCTTGGGAGCTCGGCGGAGTAGCAGGCTCTGTTAAGGGCGATGAATTACGACCTCTGCTGGCGACGCTCACGACTCCTGCCGTAAAGGCGGCATGTGGCGCGTGCGCACCTCCTCTCCGTTTCAGATTTCCAACGCGGTCACTTCTGTGGTGATCTTCCCAGCGCCGGCGGGCCGTCGCCATGGTGAAGCTAAGCAAAGAGGCCAAGCAGAGGCTGCAGCAGCTCTTCAAGGGCGGCCAGTTTGCTATCCGCTGGGGCTTTATTCCTCTCGTGATTTACCTGGGTCAGTGGTAGAAGAACCTGGGAGGAGATCGGGGGGAAGGGATGGGTGGAATCTGCGACTATTTTTGGCTTTCAGGGGTGGATAAAAGAAACAGGACAATGCCATCTAGCACCTCTGAAGCAGTATGGTCAGGTGGGGCGATATAACCTAAGTTCCTTTAATAGTTGGGTGGTTTTGAACAAGTCATGTAATCCCTCCCATTCTGTACTCACATGTGTAAAATGCAGGTAAGACCTACTTTTCAGGATTGTTGCGATGGTTGTTAGATGATCCAGGGTATGTGAAAGCGGTGAATTCACTGTTTGGCAGTAGGTGGGTTTTTCAGGGCATTTCTCATTCCAGGTGGGCCTAAGCAGAAAGAAAGCTGGACTGGAATCTAGACATCTCGTAAATATATGCCAGGATTGAACCATAATTACGATAGTAGTTGGATGCCTCTGCCTTCTCACCTGTACAATGAAGTGTTTGGATAATTTTATCGTTGGCCTCATTTTACAAGGGAGGCAACAGAGTCATCGAAAAGTCATGTGTTCTTTGCCCAGGGTCACGCAGCAGTACTGAGGGGAATATGGCTCAGGCAAGGGGGTATCAGGGCCTATATACTTAATCATTCTACTTAATCATTTGTAAGTGTCCAGGCAAATATTTTTACCTAAGAGTGCACACTGGGGCCTTGTGCTGTTTCTGAGGAGGTTTTTCTTTTAATTTTAATACCCTGTTCAGGCAGTTTGGTGAAAGGGAAACAGCATAGGGTTTTAGTCTCAGCTATCAGTTTGGACATATAGTTTGATATTTCAAAAACTCAATTTCATACCTTAGGATTCTAACAAAGTACTACTTCCAGTTTGTTTTAGGTGTCATGCATTGTATAACATAAAGTACATTCATTGTTATTTATTTACTTATATATGTTTGCTGAGGGAAGGTTGAACCCAGGGCCTTATGCATACTAGGCAAGTGCTCTACCACTGAGCTGCACCCCTAACCCGTTTTATTGTTTTTGAGACGGGTTTTGCTAAGTTGCTGCCTCTGGCCTCAAACTCACGATCCTTCTGCCTCTGTCTTCGTTGCTGGGATTACAGGCATGCACCTGGTGCCCTGCTCATTCTTAGTCTTGATAGAACCTTTGATTAGGCTGGACATTTCCCAATAAAGTGTGATTCCTTTTGCCCCATGAGTTGTAAGCCATCTGTGATAACCTGGAGATACTTTGGTATATGGGACTATAAAAGATCTTTTTCCTCCTTTATTTTGAATGCAGTTTTATTAAAAAGCATTACTTTCCCAGGTTGACCTCTGTATAGGGGCTGGGATTTAGCTCAGTTGGTAGAGCGCTGCTCTGCAGTCTCTGAGGTCCCAGATTCAATTCCCAGCACCACAAAAATGGGAGAAGGATGTGGCAATCCACTCCCAAGGCAATCCCAAAACAATCAGCCATTGAAAACCCTATGAGGGTCACTATGAGTCCGAAATGACTTGACACCACCTAACAACAACAACGCTTCTGTATGGGTGTCAAAGATTAAAACAAGTGAGTATGACAACTTACTTTTACAGGCTGTATTGTCCCCACTTCATTCCTTGTATCTCCCCACCCCTCAATTTTTCACTTAATAATCAAAGGACCTACTTGGTTTCTTTGTTTTTGAGACAAAGTCTTAGGCTGGCCTTGAACTTGAGATCCTCCTCCCTCAGCCTCCCAAATGCCAGCATTACAGGCCTATACCACCAAACTTGTCAAAGGACATGGTCTAGCTGCTCACACACTGGGACTGGTTCTCCTTTTAGCTGAGAATGATATGGGAGAGGAAAAGAAAGAAAACAAAAGATTTTTAAAAAATGGATATGGAGAGGGCTTGATTCTTTCTCTTTATGCCACCATTTTTCATTGCTGAGAATACAGGGTCCTATTTTGGCCTGCTCTTGCTTTCTTTGTCCCTGTTAGTCTTACCTACATTTTCTTCCCACCTCCACACCATTTTCTTTTTTGAGGAAGTAGTCAGGTGTAGTCCAAGTTGTCTTCCAACTTGCAGGTCAGTGTCAGCCTCCACAGTAGCTGGGATTATAGGCATGCATTGCATCTGGCTTTTTCTCCCATTTTGAGATTCCTTTTCTACTGCTAGAAAGCTGTAGCTAGTTGCTACAATCTATGTACCAATGACCTTGATCTGAAAAATGGATAATGCTTTTCCTTTCCTTACTAGAATTTATTTTCCTTTTTATGCACACTGCTTCCCTTTCTAGGACTGCTGTTGTGGTGATTTTTCACCCTAGCATCCAACTCAGATTATCTGAGATTGATGTTAAGGCTGTCTTTCCAGTACTTATTCCTTGTTTATCTTTTTTCCCTTTATATTGTATATGAAGTTTAATCCCTCTACCCTGTATATGAAATTTAATTTTGTGTTTAAACCAATTCCCAGGTTCTTTTACTTCTCTTACCTCAGCTCTCACCGGTAACTGCAGATTTTTTATGTAATTTAGGTTCCAACATACCTTTTATGGCTTCAGGGAGTATAGTACTATAAAATATGGACAAATTGATTGATGATAAAAACTCTGCACATTTACCAACAAAACGGTTTTAATGAGCCACTAGTTGGAACACAATTCTCCGTGGTCTCCTGTCTTTTTGCACGTCTTTTGAGCACAGGCACTGATGATCCTTTGTTCAGTATTATCTTTTGAGGATATTTGTAGAACAGCTTTGGAAAATATATCCTCCAGAGCCAAAGGGGAACGTACCCATTAGAAAAGATTCTGGTTCCCTAAACTCAAGATTCATGTTGCGTACATGTACAGATGTCATCTGGCCTTTTTTTTGCTTGGGGCTTTGCATTTGGTCTTGGGTTACTGAACCAAAAATAATGATACTCTGACCACAGCTACTGTTGGGAGTAATAAATTCTTTTGTGTATGACCAATTCAGAATCTTTTGTATTTTACCAACATGTATAAAACTGGCAGGTTAGTCTTTTGTCTTAAAAATAGAGTAAAATTTCACACTCCTCACAATTCTTTTTTGTTTGTTTGTTTGTTTTTGACAGAATCATGTTGTGTAACTCAAGCTGGCCCCAAACTCATGATCTTCCTGCCTCAGCCTCTTGAGTGCTGGGCTATCATAACCAGCCCCTCAGAGTTCTTGCATTCTTAATTTTAATCAGTGATTTCAACAAATTAACACATACGTTGTCAAATGGATTTATAAGCAGATTTTAGACAGTAAAAAGTTTATTTAATTATACCTGTAATTAGAGATGATTTAATTTGGTTAAATAATAACTATTGAATGATCTCCCTTCTCTTTTCTATTGCTAGTCTTTTATGGAAAGTGAATTTGGGGAAGTAAAGTAAAATATCCTCAATTGTGTTTTCAAAAAAAGTTTAGTTTGTTTTCTAAATCTTTGCAGTCTTCAATGTATTTCACCCAGTATGATTTGGGAGTTGTAACATATTTATGGGAAGTAACTAATAATGAAAAGTAGCACATGTTATGAGCTACTGTGCTAATTGTATAGAGTAGAAATAAGGTAGCTCATCCTGCTGATTAGTTCTGAACATAATTTCATACACGAGTACTCTAGTGAAGATTGGAAACTATTCTGCAGCACTGGTTAATCTAGATAATGTTTATAGGTCTGGCTATCATTTTATCTATCCTAGATTGGATGAAAAAGTCTTGATTATAGATTTTTGTCTGCTGGGATTTTAATTAGTATTTTTTCTTTCTTTTTCAGGATTTAAAAGAGGTGCAGATCCTGGAATGCCTGAACCAACAGTTTTGAGGTACTTTACAAATAAACATTGTAGGACATATGCTCATAAATTAGTAGTCAATCATTGAGAAGCAAAAGAATAATAACGATAACTATTGACATAGACCTTTACCAGTCAATGTAGTTTTGGGCTGTTGGAAAACATTCTGTGGATCAGTTTAGCTTTCGTTACCAGGTAACAACTTTCTTTCTTCTTCTGAATTTTTTATTTACTATAGTACAATCATTATGAAGCATATTTAAAAAGGGAAAGACCTAATTTGTCATTCTACTGCATTAAAGGTGAATTGTTTTTAATTTCTATATTCTCATCCTTATTCATTTAAATACAACCTTTTATATCATTCTAAAAAAGATACATAGAATTTTGGTTTCTTCACCAAAGATTAGAGTTGATATCCCATATGTTTTCCAGTTTCGATGACTTAGATTTCTCAATTTTTCAGTATTTTATATAAAAATTGTTGTTGTTGTTGTTGTTAGGTGCGCTCTAGTCATCTCCGACTCATAGCGACCCTCATAGGGTTTAAAGTGGCTGACTGTTTCGGGATTGCCTTGGGAGTGGATTGCCATGTCCTTCTCCCATTTTTGCGGTGCTGGGAATCGAACCCTGGGACCTCAGAGACTGCAAAGCAGTGCTCTACCAACTGAGCTAAATCCCAGCTATATAAAAATATGACATTTTAATGGATATAGCTTTTATAGATTTTGATTTATTATGATAAAATCTTATGAGATTAGCCAAAGTGTGTGAACACTTACAGCTCTGAAGAAGCACTATCATATTCCTTTTCCAGAAACAACCTTGCTGATTTTGCATAAGCACTTGCAGAAACTTCATAAACACATGCACATACACATTGTATATATATTAACATACGTATACATATATGTGTATATACTTGTCTGTTAGTCAGCTTTTCTATTCTTGTGACAAATACCCAAATATAAGCAGGAAAGTTTTATTTTGGCTCACACCTACAGAACCTTCAGTCTGTGGTTGCTTGACCCTATTGCTTTGAGCTTGTGGTAGAACTGTACACTGGCAGGAACATGAGGCAGAGGAGGCCTGTTCACCCATGGCAGTGTGGAAGCAAAGAAAGGAGGAAGGGGCTGGAGGCTCAATATCCTGTTCAAGGGCATGCTGCCAGTGATATAACTTCCTTCGAAAAGGTTCTACCACCCCCTGAAGTCTTTACAGGCTGCTGATCATTCTTTTAACACATGGATTTTTAAGGGACATTCAGAATCTAAAATATAGTAACTTGTGAAAACTATACATATGTGTGTATACTTTACATATATGTAAAACCAGAATCTCAAGCAGATAAGTTTGGTCTGGAAGAAGGACTGGTACTCCTGGCACTATGATGACTATGACCATTGTATGTTGTTGCGTTGTTGCAGCTTGGCTTTCTATCTCACTCTATCAGTAGTTTGCCCTAACAGACTTCACTGGCTATTCTAGGTCTTCACTTTCTTCTAAATCCTCATGTATGTCACTTTTTTCCTAGAGAGGGCAGAAAAAAATACAGGTTGATTATTCCTCACCTGAAGTGCTTGAAACCAGCTGTGTTTCACATTTCATATTTTCAAATTAGGGATGAGCAACCTATAGTTATATTATTCATCATCACTTATGTCAGTTACCATTTTAGGTGCTTTATACACATTAACTGTAGTTGTCACATCAGTCCTTTAGAGCAGGACACAAAGTTAGTAAGATGGTGGAGTATGTTTATCTCTGAAGCCTGCAGTCTTGCCAGTGGGTCACATGGTCCCCTGCAGGTGCTATTACTTCGCATAGAGCCATGCAATATGAATTTTCTCTACCTACTCTGCCTCATTGACCTCTTTTCTCAGAACAGCTTTTTTATTTCAAAGGGTACCACCATATGTGCCTTCAACTTCTCTAGTTTTGCAGGTAGTATTTTCCCTGATAAAGTTTTTCGACAAATGGTCTTCCCACACAGCTTACTTTCTTCTCTCTCCTTTTAACTCTTTACTTATTTATTGTTTTTTGTATTTTTGAGAAAGGTCTTGCTATATAGCCCAAGCTGGTCTTGAACTGGTGATCCTTCTACCTCAGTCTCCCAAATGCTGGGATTACAGGCATGTGCTACCATGCCAGGCTTCCCTTTAGTTCTTTTTGATATCACTTCTTAAAACTGCTTTCAGAGCTCCTCTCAAGTTCCTTTTTTCTTAATTGTGGTTCTTTGAACTGTTGATTTTCTTTTCTTTAAAATGGGGGTTGAGGTAATATATCTATCTGCTCCTGACGTGCTGAGTGACTATAGACCATGTGTTTTCTTGGAGAAACATTACTTTAGGACATATTGTAGATAAGACTATTAATTCAAGCTGTGTGAACCAACTACCTTTCCCCAAGAGTTCAGAAAACTTTCTAAGCTATAGTTCCTCTTCTATAATTTGACCATAGTAATACATACTTCATAAGGTTGCCATGAGGATCGAAAAACAATACTATATGTAAACTGTTAACAGTATGTGCCAAGTAATCTGATCAGTAAACTATTAAAAGTAATTTTTAATATTTTCTGTGTCATCATTGTCCTTCTTTTATGAGAATAGTGTTTTAGCTACATGACACTCTGTGCTAATCCTGTAATAAACTGTATTTTCATGTCTTTGCCTGTTGGTTTGTACTCCCTCAGTCTAGAATGCTCTTTCATTTCGGTTTCCACCTAATGAAAACTTACTTCTAGAAAAGCCCCACCTCAAAAGTTACCTCTTTGCTAAATCTTTTCCCCCTTTTCTCTTGACTGAAAACCATGTCATTTCTCTGTTCCTATTATATTTGGTGTCTGTCATTCTCTGCCTTTTTATTATATTTTTTATGTATTTTGTTCTACAGGCACCTAAAGTAGCTACTTCACAAGTGTTGAATTAACTAAATGGGCCTTGCTCTTGGTCCTTGTACCTTAGGAGATCTAGAATCCAGAGGTGGGGATGGAATATGTCCTTTTTTTTTTTTTTTTTGCTTTAGTTATTCTAGTGAATTTTGACCCTTCAAAGATACAAAGTAGGTGAAGCAACTTCCTGCACACTTTTTCATGTCTTCCCCTTGTTGTTTTTTCAGTGTTCTCCTTTTTTGTGCTGACTTTCTCAAGCTTTTCTGTCATAAGGGATGTCTTCTGATTTCCTTCCTAGGTGTACCTGTGTTATTAGGAAAAAATTGATTGCTAACAAAGGATTATCCAGTTATGGAATTTCATACATCCAGTTTTGGAATTTCATACACTATGCTGGGGAGATAACTAGAGAGGTCTTCTTAGGTTGTCTGCTCTATACCTTGAGCAGAATTGTGTATGCTCTAGGGTTTTGTTTTGTTTGTGGTACTTGGGGCTGAACACATGCTTTGCGAGTGCTCTGCCACTGAGCTACACTCTCCCCTTTTTTTTCTTTAAATTGAGACAGGGTCTCATTATGTTATACAGGCTGCCTCTGGCCTCCAGCTTGTGATCCTCCTGCTTCCACCTCCCAAGTTGCTGGGATTACAGGTGTGCACTAACATACCTGGCAGCAGTTTTTATTAAAATGAAATTTACTGTTTATTAAAATAAACTTGATGGTTTATACATTTTTTCTTTTTGTTCCTTTGAGACAGTGTTTTACTGTATAGCCCTGGCTGGCCAAGAACTTGTTGTGTAGTCCAGGCTGGCCTTGAACTTGCAGCAGTCCTCCTGCCCCAGCCTCCCAAGTATTGAAATTTGGTGCATGCACTACTATGCCTGGCTTACATAAATTTATTGTTTATATAATGTTGTTATTGTTAGGTGCTGTCAAGTTGGATGCGATTCATAGCGACCCTAAGTACAACAGAATAAAACATGACCCAACAGTGTGCCATTCCTGGGATTGTGTCAGTGTTTCTCTGCTATTCATGGAGTTTTTGATGGCTAATTGTTTCTGGAGTGGGCTGCCTAGTTCTCCCAAACCTATAGTACCCGGTATTCCCACGTGGTCTCCTATTTTAGGACTAACCAGGCCTGACCCTGCTTAGCTTCTTAGATCAGATGAGATTGAATGCCAGGGTGGTATGGCTGTAGACATAATATTTAATGTAAATAATGTAGTTATTTAATGTAAATTAAATTATTTAATGTAATATTATTTAATGTAATGTAATTATTTACCTCTTTGCTCTTTGTAAATAATGTAAATTATTTAATGTAAATAATGTAGTATAAATAACTAGTTACTGATATGTTTCCTTTGCCAGGTTGTTGGGTTTTTTGAGATTAGAACCATATTCCTCTTAGTATCCTTTTTCATGCAGGGTAATACATTATATGTGGTGAGCAATTGTTGGTTGAGTTGTTGTTGTTGGGTGCCATCGAGTTGGTGTCTGAATCATAGTGACCCTACGTAAAATAGGCGAAACACTATTGTCAGTGCTTCTCTGCTGTTCATAGGATTTTCAGTGATGGGATTGGATGCCACAGTGCTACGGCTGCAGGCTGTTGGTTGATAGGAATGCCTTATTCAAAATGCAATATTTTAATGAATAAGTAATAGCTTACTAAAACATCATTAAGGTGAATAAGTTAAATAATAGAATCATTCCTATTATCTGGTTAAGACCAAGGAATTTTTTTTTTCTTTTTCTTTTTCTTTCTTTCTTTTTTTTTTTTTTTTTTGTAGACATGGTCTTGCTGTATAGCTCAGGTTGGCCTGAAACTCAAGATCTTCCTGCCTTAGCCTCCCAGATACTGGGATTACAGGCATGCACCACCATACCTAGCAGAAATCACATTTTAAATCAGCAGGATTTAAGCATGAAACACTTAGGAAAAACACTTCTCCTTCCTGGATCATGTGGCTTTTAGTTAGCAAATGATTTGAAAATTTGGGCTCCTTAGTGGATGGAATGTTTGTGGTAAGATTTACTTGATACAGAAATGGAGGCTAATTGCTCTGAGGAAAATGGGTTAGCTAAGGTTAAGAGTATCTAGGTCATAACCCTCTCTCCCACCTAGAACATGTAACTATACTCTTGAGTTTCCACTGTTTAAAACAGGAATTGTAACTGGGAGTTGTGGTGGACTTTCTACACAGAGTCTCACTCACAGAAGGCATTCAGTAAATGTTATTTTAGTATTATGGATGTTGCATCTAATGCTGATAAGGCTTTATTATCTAAATTCCTCAGTCTTTCCAGTGAATGAGAATCATTAATAATTTCTTTTGATTGACTTCATTTTACATATCAATGTACATTTTCCTTCTTGTTTCTAATAGGTAAATATTATTCAAAAGTAAAAACTATTTCTTTAAATATAGTTCTTTATGTTTGATTTTTGTTCTTCATGAGATTGATCTTTGTCTTCTAGTAACTCTGATTTTGATAGATGAGCAAATGCAAACATAAATGTATAGCTCTTCTAGTTCTTCAGGTATGTTTAGAAAATTTTTGTTTCAGGGTATAATTTATTTTTCCTCTTCACAAACATTTTAGCCTACTTTGGGGATAAAGGACTAATTAGTCATCCGGACTTGGAAGCAGCCATCGAACGGCAGTAGCATGGAATGTGTGTGGTCTGGCTGGGATAAGAAGTGGAACATCATCAGCTGGATGGCACAGGGCTCTTCTCAGATGCATCTGTGGCAGAACGGAACCTTTACTGACTTATTTATGATAGGCTATTAAAATAAACATTTTAAACAATGTTATGTCTTGAGTCTCATTTGAATTGAATGTACTGGGACTATCAGGTAAAATTAAACCTTTTGCTACTTTTTCAAAACAGGAAATCTATATGTGCGAGATGCTGCCTGTATTAGTCAGTTGTTGCTGTGCCAGAAAAAACAACTCAAACAAACTTATGAGAGAAGAAGTTTATTAGAAACCCAGAGTTAGATCTTCTATCATTCCTTAATGGCAACAGGACAGGCATAACAGCAACAGGAGGCAGGACCTTGTGGCCTGACCTTATATGTTTGTGAGTTGGAAGCAGTGCAAGAAAGCTGGGTTATGGGTCTGGGGTAAAATTCCCCAAAGGCCCACCCCTACTGACATCCTTCTGCAAACTAAGAGCCACCTCCCAAGTTCCATGACCTCCACAGACAGTAACAGTGCCACCAGTTGGGAACCAAATGTTGACTGTCGAACCATGATACTCTGCCCCTGGCCTCTAAAGACCCATTGCCATCTCATAATGCAAAATGCAGTCAGTCTAACTTTTAAGTGCTCTCAAAATCATCTTTTTTTTTTTTTCCAGTACTGGCGGTTGAACAACCCACGGCCTGCTGCTTGCATGCTTTGCAAGTGCTGGACCACTGCGCTGCACCCCCAGCCTAGTATTTTTACTTTTTTGAGACAGGGTCTCGCTAAACTATACACAGACTGCCTCTGGTCTGGAACTTGCGATCCTCCTGCCTCTGCCTCCCAAGCCGCTGAGATTACAGGCCCCCCCCCCGCTCCGCCCCCGGCAGCCCTTGAAATCTTAACAGTCTCAACCTTGTGTTCAAAAGCCCAAGTCCAAAGTTTCCACCAAGACTCAAGGCAAACTTAGCTTTGGACCCTGGAAAAAAAAAAGTTACATACTTCCAAGATACAATGACACAGCATGACATTTTGATTCCAAAAGGGAAGAATGGGGGCACAGAAAAGAAAGATCTGTTTCTAGCAAGATTGATATCCTGCTGGACGAACAAAACCTATTGGTTCAAGTTTGGCCTTTGGCACAAATGATGTCAGCTGGCATCTGGCATCATCTGGGCTTGAACAGGCTTGGGTGGCTCTGACTCTCTAGTCATATCACAAAAGGCCCTTCTGGGCTGGTTCTAATTGTTGGGAGCTTCTCTCAGCAGGTGCTTCAAGTTACTGGCATTTCCAACATTCTGGAGTCTCCATTGCTGCTTAGGCCGCACCCACAAAGCTTCAGGCATCAACTCCTCAGGGGATCTCCTCAGGGCATCCAACTCTCTTACATATTACCTGTCCTTGCAGGCTATTTTCTAAAACCTTGATGCCTGCCTCCATAACTCCTTAATTCTTGCATTCCTCATACTTGCAAAACCAGCATCATGTGGATGTTGCTAAGGCTTGTTGTCAGCCCCAGAGGTACCTGGCCCTTTTGGACAATACCTGGAGCAGCAGCAGCCTCGAAGTTCAGGCTGAAAACCATCTCCTTTGGTGGCCCTTTTCTAAAGGGGATCTTGGGAGACCCATACTTTTAAAATGGGAGTTCCATGCGTGGGGGCCTAAGATGAAAGGGGGCTGGGCAACTCTTCAGTCCTGAGGGAATTTCTTTTGTCTCAGCAATGGCTCATCTCTGTAAGAATTAACGCTTCCTGGCCCAAATCACTCTGATCAGCAGTAACCTTATGCAAGATGCAGCTTTTTCCCCCTCTTAAAATTGCACATTTTTCAGATCATTTTTCTGTGTGATTTGCTTCATCTTTTCCTAATTTGGCTAAAAACAGCAAGTAACAATCATGCCACATTGCCTATATCTCTTGTTGCCCTCATGATATTTCTTCCACCAAGTTTATTAGTCCATTACTTTTAAACTCAACTCTAGAATATAACACAGATAACCCCTAGTCCCCAGTCCTCCTTTTTCTCTGAAATGCTGAGCCCCCTCTGCATTTTTAGGGCATTCTGGTCTTTCTTCCACTCACCAGGACCACTCATCAAGTCCTCCAGGGCTTTGCTCCCTGCATCTCTAAACTCTTCTAATCTCCTCCCCACCAACAAGTTCTAAAGGCCTAAGAACCACGTGGTCAGATTTCTGCACTGTAAGACCCCAGTTTCTAGTACCAGTTTTCTGTATTAGCTGTCATCACTATAGCAGAAAAACCAACCGAAACAAACTTCTGAGGGAAGGTTTTTTGGACGCTCACAGAAGATCAGTGCATACTGGCAGCCGGACAAGCATGGCAGTGGCAGGAGGCAGGGCCTTGTGGCAGGCAACCTAACATCTTTGTGAGTAGGAAGGAGAGCAGGAATGCTGAGCTGCATCCTTCTACAAACTAAGACCTGCCTCTCAAGTTCTATGACCTACACAAACAGCACCACCAGCTGGGGGCCAAACGTTAAAGCGCTTGACCTTTGGGGGACACTTTATATCCAAACTATGACACTACCCCCCTCCAAAAGAAAGCATTTCCAGATTAATTCCTGGCCACTTAGAGGGATTCTGGGTTCTTTTTGCAGTGAGTTAATAACTCCCTAGAGATTCTAAGGTAGTAAGAATGGAGACGACTTTCAGTTTCTGACAAACTGGACTGTTGTACTACACTGAAATAAAGTCCTGACTATGAGAAATCATTTTGGTGTGTGTGTTGCTTGGGGATGGGGATAGCATTGGAGGATTGCATGTCTGATTTATTTGTAGGTTAAGTACTAGATAAGAGCCTGTGGGGATGTACAAAGCATAGTGTTACTCTCTATCTTCTGATAGAAGAAAAGGCAATTAACTAATGAGAACCAGCTTTCAATTCTAGATACTGGTTTCCTGGGACCTTTATCTGTATTTTATTTTCATTTTTATTCTTGATTTTTGACACTGGGACTTGCTGTACAGCCTAGGCCAGCCTTGAACTCACCACTCTCACCTCCATCTCTGAAGTGCTGGATTATAGGCAGGCACAACCATACCTGGCTTTTATCTGTACTTGAAGCCTACATTATTATTTAACTTTTCCCATTCTTCTATCAAAATATTTCAGTTTACTTAGTTTGGGAGGTATGATTAATGAAATAAAGTAGAATCTGAAACAAGATTTGACATAGCTTTTTGGGGGATGCTATTGCTTGAATATTTTAAACACCCGAGTGTTTAAGCAGGGAATGATCATTAGTTAATATAATCTTGCTCAGGTTTTTGGAGCTGTCATTACCAGAAACTTTTCCTTACTTCTAATGTAAACATCTCTCAACTATTTAAGCCTGTTTTCTTGGGTTTTGTTACCTTTGCTATGGAGATAGAGAAGGTTGGAGGCTTGTTCCATAAGGAGGTTTTTATTTTAAATGGAATTCTTGAGAGCTAACTGCAGGAAATCATTTTTGGTAAGCACTTAATGTGATTGCTTCAACATCTCTAAGCACATGATTTTGTTAAAAACAGTACATTTTTAAAGTTCCATTTAATTGCTTAAGTTTGTGGCCCTCTCCATTTATTTCTGCCAAATGTGTTGTCAGTGAATTCCTGTTCAGTAACTATTTTGGTATACATTTTTCTTCTCTGTCATACAGGGTTCCTAGAATTGAGGAAATAAAGCTGTGGTGGTTGTCCATTTTGATAAAATAGTAACAGGGATAGTAAAATAACTGTTTTTTTTTGTTGTTGTTGTTTTAGGTTTTACCTTATAATTGTCTATGAAGACTTTACAGAATTCAAGATTAACCCCATGTAAGGACACTAAGGAACAGTTTAAGCACAAGTTACGAGCTGAGGCAGCAATGCTTTAATATATGTGTATATCTTAAAGTTTATGAGATGTTTAAAACTAAGCTCCTACATGTTATTGAATTTTGGGTCGTAGGGCAGTTCAATTTGATAAACATCTGTGGTCTATGTTCTACGCTAGATGCTGTTGTTAGGTGCCACTGAGTCAGTGTCTGACTCATGGCAACCCTACGTACAACAGATGAAACACTTGTCATCATTCTTTTCTATTTATAGGGTTTTCAATGGCTGATGGTTTTTTGGGATTGGTTTACCAGGTCCTTCTCCCAAGCCTACAGAACCTAGTCTTTCCAGGCGGTCTCCCATCCAAGTACTAACCAGTCCTGACCCTGCTTGGCTTCCGAAATCTGACAGGATCAGACACCACAGATGTTAGGGGGTCCTTAGCAACTAAGCTTATTCCCTACCTCAGGGAAAACCATGAAGCTGATAGGACATGATTGAGCCCTGCCACTTAGTTCCTGGAACCCTTGGTGCAGAGGTCACTTAAACGTTAGATTTCTTACAATCTAGGAGCAACAATACTTGTCCCAAGGTGTTACTTTCTAAGCCAGTGGTTCTTGTAGTTAATCCCTGACTAGCATCACTGGGAGACTTGTTAGGAATACATGTATTCAGATCCTCCTCCAGACCTAAATCAGAAATAAGTGATGAGGACCCACTCTGTGTGTGTGTGTGTGTGTGTGTGTGTGTGTGTGTGTGTGTGTGTGTGATTTCTTCAGCTTAGAGAAAATTGTAGAGTTGCATGCAGTAGAAGAAATGATACAGAAAGGCTGGAGGTGTAGTTTAATTGAGCACTTGCCCAGAATGTACAAGTCCCTGAATCTGATCCCGAGCACTGGGGAAAGAAAAAAAAAAAAAGTTGGATGTGGTGGCACAAGCCTGTAATCCCAGTACTTAGGAGGCTGAGGTAGGAGGATCTGTGAGTTTAAGGCCAGCCTAGGCTACATACATAGCAAGACCCTGTCTCAAAACAATAAATAAATAAATAAATATAAAAATAATTTGGTGGTAACATTTTATAAAACTATATAGTACAATATCAAGATAATTGATATTGATATGGTCAGGGCAGAACATTTCTACCATCACAAGGATGCCTCAAGTTGCCCTTTATTATAGACAATCCTTATTTCCTCACTCAACTCCTATCCCAATCTCCTGGCAACCAATGTATTAGTCAGCTGGAATGTTGCTATGACAGAGAAACTGACTGAAGCGAATTTATAGGGGAAGAGTTGTTTATTAGGGGTTCACAGTGAGAGGATCAGTCCATAGTGGTGGTGGGCAGCCGTAGTGGTGGCAGAGTCTGTGGTAGATGACCTCAAAGCATGGTAGACCAGGAACAGAGAGCTTATCAGAATCAGAGATCTAGGTAAAAACCTTCAAAGGGCTCCCCCAAGTGACTCATTTCGATCAAGCTAGACTCTGCCTCCCAGGTTCCATTACCTCCCAGGACAGTATTACAAGCTGGGGACCTAGCATTCAAACACGGCCTTTGGGAGACATTTAAATCCAAACTATAGCACTCTGCCCCTGGCTCCCAAAGGTCATGGACATCTCATAATGCAGAGTGCATTCAGTTCAACTTCATGAGTCCCCAGAATCTTAACAGCCTCAACCATGTTCAAATGTCCAAGTCCAATCTCTGCTGAGACTCAAGGCAAATTTAGCAATGAGCGCCTACAAAACAACAACAACAACAACAAACAACAACAACAACAACAACAACAACAACAAAACAGGCTACATACTTCCAACCTACAATAGCAAAGAGTGAGAATTCCCATTCCCAAATGGAGAAATGGGGGTACAGAAAGATTGGTTTATAGCAAAACTGATATCCTAGTGGACAAACAAATCATGTCAGTTCAAATCTAGCATACCTGACATCATCCAGCATTTGCATCATTTGGGCTTGAACAGGTTTTGGTGACTCTGCTCCCATGTCCCTGTCTCTTGCAGCACATATGGCCCTCACAGGGTGGCTCTATTTCTTGTTGGCAGCTTCCCTCGGCAGATACTTCATGTTACTGGCATCTCCAACATCCTGAGGTCCCCATCGCTGCTTGGGCTCTACCCACAAAGATTCATGCATCAGCTCTTCAGGGCTCTTTGCAGGGCACCCAACCCTGGTACACGTTGCCTGGTTTCACAGGGTGTCTTCTGAAACCATGGTGGCAGCCTCCATAACTCCTTAACTCTTGCATTCTTTATAACTGTAAAACCAGCATTGTGTGGATGTTGCTAAGAATTGCTGCTAGCTCAAGAAGTAGCTGAGCCCTTTTGGTCCATGGCTGCAGTGGCAGCCCCTGAATGCCAGGCTGAGAAACCATTTTCCTTGATGGCTCCTTTTTAGTAGGGCATCCTAGAGGCATTTACATTTCAGATACTCTACTGTTAAGTAGTATTCTGTTGCTTGTTGTTTGTTTTGTTTTGTTTTATTTTCACCCCCTGGGGCCTTTGATGGAAGGGGTCCAGTCAACTCTGTGCCCTGAGGGAATTTATTTTGTTCCAGTGATAAGGTTGAGACTTCCTTTTGCTGTGGCTTATCTCTTACGACAATTAAGTCCTCCTGGCCAAAGCAGCCCTGTCTGTAGTAACCTTAGACAACCTACAGCTTTTTCCCCTCTTTAAACTGCATATTTTTGGGATCTTTTTATGGTCCGCCATTTTCTTTGTGTTTTCATAAATCTGGCTGAACACAGTAAACAGCAACCATAACAAACCCCTTATAATCTCACTACCCTTGTCATATTTCCTCTGCCAAGTTAATTACTTCATTACTTTTAAATTCAGCCTTATTCAAGTCTTTAGGACATGGGTGGAATGCAGACAGTCTCTTTGCTAGATAACAACATGAATTATTAGTCCAGTTCCAATAGAGTCTTCATTTTCCTCTGAAACCCTGTGAGTCCTGTCTGCATTTCTATCAGTGGTGGTTCTCTGGTCTTCTAAACTCTCACCAGAACTATTGCATAAGCTCTGCTTAAACCAATTTAGAGTTTCCCTCACCCACATCTCCAAACTCTTCCAAACTCCTCCCATAAACAAGTTCCAATAGCCAAGAACCACATGGTCAGTCTTCTGCACAGCAATGGCCCCACTGTCTGGTACAATTTTTCTGTAGTAGTCAACTCATCATTGTTGTGGCAGAGAAACTGAAGCAAACTTATGGGGGAAAAGATATTTATTGCAAGTTCACAGAGGGTCAGTTCATAAAGGTGGCAGGGCAGGCCTGGCAGCAATGTCAGTAGAGCCTGTGGTATATAACCTCAAGCATGGTGGGAGAGAAGGCAGAGAGCAACCAGAGCAGTAGTTCTGGGAAAAAACAAAAAACAAAACAAAACACCTACAAAAGCCCACTCCACTTCCATCAACCTACTTCCAGCTTCCCAAAGTTCCATAACTTCCCATGACAGTGCCACCACCTGAAGACCAAACATTCAAACACATGACTTTTGGGAGACATTTAGATCCAAACTGTAACAACTAGTATCCCTCTAGTCTGGATGGGTTGTATCTTCACTATCTTCCCAGGGCTGTGCAGCCTTTAAACTTTCTGCTTAGTTCTCTATTTTTTTTTTTTTTTTTTTTTTTGCAACTATTCTTTGCTAGATCTTTGAGAGTCACCCTATGCTCATATGGCCTAGGATTAAGGATCTGAGAAAAATTTCTGTAAAATTTTAGAGGCTCATCCTATGGAATTTTCTTTTGGACAATTTTCTCTTTTCTAGCACCTAACCTAAGAGTCCAAGCTATGATGGCAGCTTCAAACTCCCACATCTGTTTCCTCTGTCCTATAAAGATGTAACTTCCTGCTCAGACACAAATTTCTAAACAGGGTGAAGCTTACTTTACCTCCTTTCATTCAAGAATCATAACTCTGTTTTGGTTGCTGTTCAGTCCCTGAAAATTGTTGCTTAATGTATTTTGTTTAATCATGGCCAGAGGAAAAGTCTAGTACCAACTGCTCTGTTGTGGCTGGAACTAGGAAGTTCAAGATAGCTTTATTTTTTAAATTGACACAGTTGTTGATGAGAGATGGATTTGGCTTGTATGTTTTGCCTAATCTTCTATTTCTTTTTCTTTTTGTGTTTTATACTTCCTTTTAAGTAGAAAGAGGCTCTAAATAACAGTGTTGTTTCTTCCAAATGCTTTAAAGAGAACTCTCATGAATTATTTTACACTAAAAATCTTGCCATATAACAACTAGTTTAATTTCTTTTTCTTAAAGAATAAGACCTATTTCTGAAAGGCTATAGCTGTGGGAAACTTAGCACATGTGAATCTTATCTTAAGTTTTTCTAAAATCTCAAGGGGAAGAAAATGTATTACTGTGGTTTTGCAATTTGATTAGGTCAAATAATGCCTAGGATATACATCAATCCAAAAATGGTGGCCAATAAAATAGGTCTAATCTCAGACAATACGTCTTGAAATATAACAAATTAGGACACATGGTGAATTTAATTTTTTAATATGCTGTACCCTACAACTACCTAAGTTTTGAATTCTTAAATTTGTTAATTTCAGCATTAGACACTTTTCCAGGTGATTATAAGTCACAGAACTTCTAATTTCCTGAAGGCAGGTTCATTAAACATTGTGTGATGGTCCTCAGGCTACTATTGCATGCTGGAGAGTGTCAGATGTGTCTTTTTCTGCAAAAGCAGAAGAACCTCTTAAAAGATAATTGCCACAAAAAATCCCTGAAAATAAACTAGTCCACCATCCTCTGAGATGTTTTCCAGTGATCTCTGTCTCCTGCCACTCATACCTGTATTAGTTTGTTAGGGCTATCTAACAAAATACCACAGACTGGGTGGGTTAAATCTCATCACAGTTTCTCATAGTTGTGGAAGCTGGAAGTTCAAGAACAAAGTATTGACAGACTTGGTTTACCCTAAGGTTTCTCTCTTTGGCTTATAGTAACTGTCTTTTCACTGAAGACACTAGTGTTGCCTTTCCTCTTTGCACATATATTTCTGGTATCTCTTCTGCTTTTTGTGAGGACACTACTCTAATGGGAGTATGACCCCCCCCAAATAACTTCATTTAATCTTACCTCTTTAAAGGCTTTTTCTCCAAATATAATCACATTTTAAGATACTGGGGGCCAGGACTTCAACATGAATCTTAGGGTGGCTCAGCTCAGTCCATAATCATAATCTCCTCCTCTTGAGTATGGGATAGACCTAGTGGCTTGATTTTAATGAATCAATGTGGTAAAAATGATAATATGCCACATTTGATACCAGCATATAAAAGACTGTAACATGTCTTGCTCCATCTCCCCCTCTCTCTGGCTCTACTTGCTTTTTCTGAGGCAAGCAAGATTCCATGTTGTATGGAAACCGTATGGAGAGGACCACAAAGCAAGGAACAGAGAATACCCTCCAGCCAACAGCCAGTAGAAAACTGAGGCCCTAACCCTAGGTGTGGTAGCACACCTGTAATCCCAGGACTCAGGAGGCAAAAATAAAATAGGATCACAATTTTAAGTTCAGTGTGTTCGCTTATGTGTTTCTGTGGCAGAGAACCCATCAGAAGCAAACTTGTGAGACAAATGATTTATTGGGGACTCACACTTAAAGCATCCCTGTCAATAATGGCAGGGTTCCTAGTAGAATAGCTGGCAGTAGAACAGATTGCAGAAGACCTTACATCATGGTAGATCAGGAGAAGAGATTGACCAGAACCAGGGGTCTGGGGTAAGTTCCAAAGGCCTGCCTCCAGTGACCAACTTCCACAAAGCTAGGACCCATCTCTCAAAGTTCCATAACCTCCACAAACAATGCCACCAGCTGGAGACCAAACATTCAAACATATAACCTTTGGGAGATATTTTAGGTTCAAAACGTAAGACTTCACTCTCGTCCCCAAGATTCATGGCCATCTCATAATGCAAAATAAATTCTTACCAACTTCAAGAGTCCCCAAAAGTCTTAATAGCCTCAACATTACTTAAGAGTCCAAATCTAAAGTCTCCACTGAAACTCAGGTCAAACTTAGCTGTAAGCCCCTGCAAAGCATATAATCGGCTATATACTTCCAACATATGTGGCATAGAGAAAATATTTTCATTCCAAAAAGTAGGGGTGCAGAAAGGTAGGATTGATCCAAAGCAAGACTAATAACCAACTGGACAAACAAACCCTATAGGTCCATGTCTGGCATCAAGCCCATGCAACATTGTCTGGCATCTGGCATCATCTAGGCTTGATCAGTCTTGAGAAGGTCTGCCCCTACGGCCTTACCATTTGCAGCACACATAGGCTCTTGGGCTATCACAACTTGTTGCCTCAGAAGATGTTTCTTAGTGTTGGCATCTCCAAAATCCTGGGATCTCCATTGAAGCTTAGTTTCCACCTTCAAACTTCATGTATCAACCCTTCAGGGACTCTCTGCAGGGAATTTGACTCTAATACACATTGCCTGGCCTCACGGGCTATTTTCTGGAACTTTGGTGGCAGCCTCCATAACCCCTTAACTCTCACATTCTGTATGCATTTATAATCAGCAACACATGGATGATGCCATGTTTTGCTGCTAGCCTGAGTGGTAGGTTTACACTTTTGAACCTTAGCTGCAGCAGCCTGTGTATTCCTGGGCCAGGAAACTACTTCATTGGGTGGCCTCTTTTCAGGAATGTGTCTGAGAGGCACTTGTTTTTCAGACATCTCTTTTCAAAGGAAATCCTTTCAAATGGAGATGAGAGGGTCCTGACCAACTGCTTTTGTGCCCCCAGGCTATCTATATTGTCCCAGCCAGTGCAAAGTGCTTGGCTTTTGTTTATAGGTGTTTATCTTTTTCTGTATTACTGCTTCCATATCTGTAATAATCTTAGACACACCATAGCCTTTTCTTCTTCTCCTTCTCCTCCTCCTCCTCCTCCCCCTCTCCCTCCTCCTCCTCCTCCTGCTGCTGCTGTTGCTGCTGCTGCTGCTGTTGCTGCTGCCTCCTCCTCCTCCTCCTCCTCCTCCTCCTCCTCCTCTTCTTCTTCTTCTTCTTCTTCTTCTTCTTCTTCTTCTTCTTCTTCTTCTTCTTCTTCTTTTCTGGTACTGGGGGTTAAACCCAGGGCCTTGAACTTGCATGCTTTGCAAGTGCTGGACCACTGAGCTGCACCCACAACCCATTTTTTTACTTTTTGAGACCAGGGTCTCGCTAAATTATTTAGACTGCCTCTGGTCTCAAACTTGCAATCCTCCTGCCTTCGCCTCTGAGCTGCTGGGATTACAGGCGTGAGCCACTGGGCCCGGCTTACCTGTTTTCTTCTTTAAACTTCACATTTTTCAAACTCTTCTGTTTTGCTTTTTTCTGTTTTTTTTTTTTCATCATAAATCTGGCTAAAAGCAGCAACCAACTCTGCCATGCCCCAAATGTCACGTTATTTTCTCCACCAAGTTAATTAGTCCATTGCTTCTAAATTCAGCCTCATTGAAATCTTTAGGACATGCATAGACCATGGACAAGCTCTTTGCCAGAATATAACATAAATGGCCTCTAGTTCCATTACCAACAGAATCCTTATTTTCCTCTGAAACCCTGAGAGCCCCATCTTTATCATCCTCATTGCTATCAGTGTTCTAGTATTTCAAGCTCTCATCAGAACCACCTCTCAAGGTCTGCTTACAGCATTGCAGAGCTTCTCTTGCCCACATCTCCAAACCCTTCCAAACTCCTCCTCCAATCAAATTCCAATGGCCTAAGAACCATATGGTCAGATTTCCATATAGCAACAACTTCATTCTGTGTTAGTCAGCTCATGTGTTGCTGTGACAGAGAACCCATCAGAGTGGGAGGAGTGATTTATTGAGGGCTCACATTTAGAAGATGTCAGTCCATAGTGATAGGAGCCATGACAGAACAGCTGGCAGAGGGTCAAGTGGAAGACCTCACATCATGGCAGTTCAGAAGCAGAGAGAAAACAGGAGCAGGGGTCCAGGGTAAGTTCCAAAACCTGCCTCCAGTGATCCACTTCTGCAAAGCTAGGAGCCACCTCCCAGAGTTCCATAACCTTCACCAACAATGCCATCAGATGGGGAACAAATGTGCAAACACATGAATTTTGAAGGACATTTTAGATCCAAACCATGACAGCAAGCAAATTGTAGGCTATTCTTGGCTACATAGCAAGACACTGCTGCCCAAAACCCCCAAAACAACAAAAACAACAAGCTGAGTATTGTGACACACATCTGTAATTCCAGGGACTTGGGAGGCAGAGGCAGGAGGATGGCAAGTTCAAGGTTGGAGGCACCCTGTGTGATTTAGGGAGACCATGTCTCAAAATTAAAAACAAAATTAAAGGGAGGCTTGGGGTTCAGGTCAGTAATAGAGCACTTGCAAAGCATGTGTTAGGTCATGAGTTCAACTCCCCATTACCACAAAAATCAAGCAAAACCAAACAAATTAAAAGAAAAAACAACAACAAAAATAACTAAGGCCCTCAATTTAACTGAATTATGCCAATAACCACATCAATGAGCTTGGAATCTGATTCTTCTCCATTTGAATCTTGAGATGAATATAGCCTGACACCTAATTGTAGTCTGGCAAGAGACTCTGAGCCAGAGGATTCAGGAGCTACAGTTGGATTTCTGACCCATGGAAATTGAGAAAATAAATGTTTTGCTTTATAACCACTAAGTTCTGTGGTGATTTTTTTACACAACTTTATATAATTAATATATCATCACTTTATTATGGAGAACAAAAACTTTCTTCCCTTATGATTCTATATGTACTACAGTGCTTTTTCAACATATGAATTCCTTTGATTCCCCTGACTGTTTTTATCTTCAGTTTACAGACAAGGAAATTAGTTTAGGAGAAATTAGAGCCTATGCCCTGTCATTTACAAAGAAATGATGGAGTTGGAGTTTGAACCACTCGGTTGACTTGTGGTTTAAGACTAGTGCTTTACCTTTGTTTTCCTTTTATTAAGAGTATAGCCTTTGTCACTATTATTACCTCACTTATATGGGGCAAGAATGGAAGTCACAGAGGAACACTGTCTTTGAACCTCACTGTACTACAGGGCAGATGTAGTAAGAAGCAACATGGGCTGATAAACCCATCTGAGAAAACATAATTAGATCAGAGTGTGTGCTATCTGAAACCTTTTCTGGAACAAGGCTAGTCATAAATAAAAACAAAAAATGGGAGTTAAATAGCTAAAGATATTGAACATTTTTCCTACATTTATTGGCCATTTGCACTTCTTTTGAGAACCATCTGTTCAGTTCATTTGCCATTTATTATTAAATTATTAGGGGGTTATTGTCTGGTTTGTTATATTTATTTTGTTGAGTTCTCTATATATTATGGATATTAATCTTCTTTCAGGTGAATAGCTGGCAAAGATTTTCTCCCATTCTGTAGGCTGATTGATCATTCTGGTAATTGTTGCCTTTTGCAGAAATTAAAAATTTGATGAAATTCCATTTGCCAGTTTTTGCTATTATTTCCTGAGCTATTGGAATCCTACTCAGAAAGTCATTGCCTATGCTTATATTTTGAAGTGTTTTCTCCTAGTAGTTTCAATGTTTCAGTTCTTTTTTTTTTTTTTTTTTTTTTTTTTTTTTTTTTTTTTTTTTTTTTTTTTTTTTTTTTTTTTTTTTTTTTTTTTTTTGTGCGGTACTGGGTGTTGAACCCAGGGCCTCACACTTGCATGCTTTGCAAGTGCTGTACCACTGAGCTGCACCCCCAGCCCATTTTTTGAACTTTTTTTGATACAGGTTCTCTCTATATTACACAGATTGCCTCTGGTCTCAAACTTGTGGTCCTCCTGCCTCTGCTTCCCACTGGGATTACAGGCATGCGCCACCATATGTGGCAGCATTTCAGTTCTTACATTAAGGTCTTTGATCTGTTTTGAATTGATTTTTGTACTGAGTGAGAAATAGAGATCTAGTTTTTGTCTTCTACATATCCATATCCAGTTTTTCCAGCACCATTTGTTAAAGAGGTTGTCTTTTCTCTAATGTATATTTTTGGCACTTTTTTCAAAAATCAGCTATAGAGGTGTGTATTTATATCTGGATCCTCTATTCTATTTATTGGCATCTGGTTTTATGCTAGTATCATGCTATTTTTGCTGCAATGACTCTGTAGTATAACTTGAAATTAGGTATTTTAATACCTTCAGCATTACTTCTTTTGTTGAGGATTGCTTTGGCTATTCAGAGTTTTTTGTGCTTTCATATGAATTTTAAGATTGTTTTTTCTATTTCTGTGAAGAATGCCACTGAAATTTTGATTGTTTTTTCTTAGCATGTTCGTTATTGGTACATAGTAAAACTACATAGTAAAACTACTGATTTTTATATGTTGATTTTATATCCTGCTACTTTGCTAAAAGTGTTTATCAGTCTAATAATTTTCTGGTGGAATCTTTGGAGTCTTTTAAATATAGGATAACATTGTTTTCAAATAGGGATAATTTGAGTTCTTCCTTTCCTATTTGTATCCTCTTTATTTCTTTCTCTTGCCTATTGCTCTAGCTAAAAGTACAAGGACTATATTGAGATTGAGTAAAGATAAAGAGAGTGAACACCCTTGTCTCATTCCTGATTTTGGGAGAAATGCTTTCAGTGTTTCTCCATTCCATATATTGTTGGTTATATATTTGTCTATATAGCTTTTATTATGGTGAGTTATAATCTTTCTACCTAGTTTCTTCAGAGCTTTTATCACTAAGGGATATTGAATTTTGTTAAAAACTTTTCCTCCATCTATTGATATGATTATGTGATTTTTGTCCTTGATTCTGCTTATGTACTGCAATACATTTATTGAACCACCCTTGCATTCCAGGAATGAAGCCAATCTTGATTGTAGTGTATAAACTTTTTAATGTGTCATTGAATTCAATTTGCAAGTGGTTTATTGAGAGTTTTTTTCATGGGGAGGCAGTACTGGGGGGTTGAACTCAAGGCCTCAAGCATTTGGAGGAGGCAGTATTGGGAGGTTGAACTCAAGGCTTCAAGCATTTGAGGCAACTGCTTTACCACTGATCTACCACCCTCCTTTTTTATTTTCTATTTTGAGATAGGGTCTTGCTAAGTTGTGTAGGCTGCCACTCCCCTTGAACTCACAATCCTCCTGCCTCAGCCTCCTGAGTTGCTGGGATTATAATTGTGTGCCTCAGTGTCCAGCTTTTTATCAAGGATTTTTGCACCCACATTCATCAAGGAAATTGGTCTATAATTTTCTTTTCTTTTCTTTTTTCGTTTCCTTCCTTCTTTCCTTCCTTCCTTCCTTCCTTCCTTTCTTTCTTTCTTTCTTTCTTTTTTTTTTTTTTGGTGTTGTATCCTAATTCAGTTTTTGGTATCAATATAATACTGGTTATGTACAATGAGTTTAGAAGCATTACATCTCTTTCTATTTTATGGATTAGGTTGAGTAGTATTGGTGGTGGTGGTGTTAGGTGCTGTGGAGTCGCTATCTGACTCATAGCGACCCTATGTACAACAGGTGAAACACTATTGTTAGTGCCTCTCTGCTATTCATAGGGTTTTCAATGGCTGATTAATTGGGAGTGGGTTGCTGGGTCCATCTCCCAAGCCTACAGCACCTGGTGTTCCCAGGCAGTCTCTTATCCAAGTACTAACCAGGCCCAACCCTGCTTAGCTTCCCAGATCTGATGGGATCAGATGCCACAGGGCTATGGCTGCAGGCAGTATTGGTGTTAGTTCTTCATAAAAGGTCTGGTAGAATTCCACAGTGAACCATGTGGTCCTTGCTTTTGGGGGGCAGGACATTTTATTACTGATTCAATGTCATTGTTTGTTATTTATCTGCTTGGATTGTTTATATCTTATTGGTTCATTTTTGGTAGGTCATATGTTTATAGAAATTTATCCATAACTCTTAGATTTTCCAAGTTATCAGAATACATTTTAAAAATATTCCCCAATGATTATCTGGATTTCAGTGATATCTGTTGTAATATCCCCTTTTTGTTTTTAATTTTATTAATTTGGATTTTCTCTCTCTTTTCTTTTGGCTAGTTTTGATAAAGATTTGTCAATATTGTCTATCTTTTTAAAGACTCAACTGTTTCATTGATCCTTTGCATGGTTCTTTTAGTCTCCATTTCATGAATTTCCACCCTAATATTTAGCATTTCTTTTTCTCCAGTAATTTTGGATTTGGTTGTGTCTTCTTCCTCCTCCTCCTCCTCCTTCTTCTTCCTCTTCCTCTTTTTCTTCATCTTCTGTTCAGTGCTGGGAGTTTGAATCCAAGGACTTATATATGATAGGCAAGTTCTCTATCACTGAGCTGCACCCCCAATCCCTTTTTTTATTTTGAAGCAAGATTTCACTAAGTTGTACAGGTTGACTCTGGCCTCAAATTTGTGATCCTCCTTCCTAAGCCTCTTGAGTTTCTGAGATTATAGGTGTGCACCACTGTCTCAGCTTGTTTTTGTTTCTAAGATGTTGAGGTTATTTCCTTGAGACCACTCTGATTTTTTAAACATAGGCTTTCATACCCATAAACCTCCCTCTTAGAACTGCTTTTGCTGTATCTCAAGTATTCTGGTAAATTTTAATTTTCATATGTTTCTTAGGGATTTTTAAAAATTCCCCACTGATTTCCTCAGTGATCTATGGTCTGTAATTTCTCTTGCTATTACTTTCTAGTTTTATTCCATTATGATCTGATATGACATAAGAAATTATTTCAGTTATTTGTACTTGTTAAGACTTGCTTTATGGCCTCAAATGTGATCTTCTGTATTTTGGAGAAAGTTCTGGAGGCTGCTGAATTCTACTACTGTTGGGTGAAATATTCTGTAGATGTCCGTTAAGCCCCTTTGATATATGTTGCAGTTAAACTCTGAAGTTTCTTCATCAGTTGTTTTTATCTGGATGACCTATCTATTGATAAAAGTGAGGTATTAAAGTCACTCAGTATTATTTTATCTGTATGTCCAGTGGTGTTTGTTTTATGAAATTGTATCAATATGGCAATGTTTGGTACATATATTGTTGTTGCTGTTATTAGGTACCATCCGGTCCAACTCATAGCAACCCCATATACAACAGAACAAAACATTCCCTGACATTGTGCCATGCTTGGCCCTATGTCAGTGCTTCTCTGCTATTAATTGAGTTTTCAATGACTGATTGGTTCAGGATTGCTTCAGATGTAGATTGCCATGTCCTTCCCCCATTTTTTGTGGTGGTGGCAATTGAACCCACTTGTAATATTTATATCTTCTTGATGGATTGTTACCTTTATTAATATGTGGTGGCTTTCTTTATCCATTCTGACTAAGTTTGACTTCAATTCTACTAGGTCAGATAAGAGTATAACTACTTCTGTTTGCTTCTGGAGTCTACTTGTTTGGAATATCATTTTATATCATTTCACTTTCAGTTAGTGTGTGTATTTGCCAATAAGGTGAGTTTCTTGTAGACTGCAAATTGTTGGATCTCCTTTTTCAATCCATTTGGTCAGTCTGTGTTTTTTAATTGGAGGGTTGAGACTGTTTACATTTAGGGTTATTCTTAAAATTTATGCACTAATTTTCCCCTTCCTAATCTTAGACACTTGCTGTTTTACTGAGTTAATGATATTTTATTCTTATAGCTAGGCATGGTGGTGCATGCCTGTAACCCAAGCAACTCGAGAGGTGGAGGCAAGAGGATCGCAAGTTCGAGACCAGAGGCAGCCTGCGTAATTTAGGAAGACCCTGTCTCAAAAAGTTAAAAAAATGGGCTGAGGGTGCAGCTCAGAGATACAGCACTTGCAAAGCATGCAAGTGCGAGGCCCTGGGTTCAACCCCCAGTACCACATAACAATAACAATAACATCATCATCATCATCATCATCATCATCATCATCATCATCATCATCATTTTATTCTTTAGTAATTCTCATTTATTTATGTATTCTAACAATGAGACGTATTCTTTCCTGAGCTCTTCTGTTTATGGGTATCTTTCTTCCTCTTCTGTGTAGTACCCCTTTAAGTATCTTCTGTAATGTTGGCTTAGTGGTAATGAATTCCTTAGTTTATGCTTATGGAAGATCTTTATTTCTCTTTCAATTTTAAAGACTAATTTTGCTGGCTATAGTAATCTTGGCTGGCAGTTATTTTTTTTCAGGGCTTAAAATACATTAGTCTATGCTCTCCTGGCTCTTAGAATTTTTGCTGAGTGTCCTACTCTTATTCTGTTAGGTTTGCCTTTATAATTAATTGGGCACTTCTCTCTTATGGCTTTTAGTGTTCTTCCTTTGTTCTTTACTCTTGGAATTTTAACTATAATATGACATGGAGAGGTTCTTTTCTGGTCATGTCTGAGGTTTTAAATGCCTTCTATACTTGGATATCCATTGCACTCCCTAGATTTGGGGAAAAATTTTGGTAATTTTTTTTTTTTTTTTTTTTTTTTTTTTTTTTTTTTGCGGTACTGGGTGTTGAACCCAGGGCCTCACGCTTGCATGCTCTGCAAATGCTGGACCACTGAGCTACACCCCCAGCCCACTTTTCACTTTTTGAAACAAGGTCTCGCTAAGTTACACAGACTGCCTCTGGTCTCGAACTTGCGATCCTCCTGCCTCTGCCTCCCGAGCCGCTGGGATTACAGGCATGCGCCACCATGCCTGGCTGCAAATTTTGGTAATTTTATTGAATAGATTTTTCTATTACTTTAACCTATATTTTGGTGCCCTCTTTTACACCACAGACTCATAGGTTTGGTCTTTTAATCATGTTTCAGAGGTCTCAAATGTTGTGGTAATGTCTGCTTATTTTTTACTTTATTGTTATCTGGATGTAATAATTCTTGAACTTTGTCTTCAGTCCCTGATATTCTTTCTTCTACTTAGTCTAGTCTATTTGTGATGCTTCCCACTGAATTTCTATTTTATTTGTCGAGCTCTTCACTTATAAATTTTCTGTTTTCTTTTTCAGAAGCTCTGTCTTTTTAATGAACCTCTCATCCAAGCTATTGAAATCCTTGTCCAATTCTTGAATTGAGTGCTATTCTTCACTCATCTGTTTGTCTGTACCCTCATTGAAGTCACTGATCATTTTAAAATACCAACTTCTGAATTATTTTATGGCTTTCCAACTGCATCAGAATGTATCTTTGAATTTATTGAAAAATTATGAACTTTTGGCCAAGTCATGTTGCCTTGCTTTTTCATGGTTCTTGTGCTTCTGTGTTGTAACTTGTGAAATTTTTGGGTGGATATATCTTCCAGTTTTATATGGGGGACTTCTTAGCAAGCAGCTTTCTCTTCAATGCTCAATCCCCTGAAGTATTTGGAAAGGAAAAAACAAACTGCAGTAACAGCAACCCTGCCAAACAAGACTGATATAGAATTACAATAAAAATCAATTAAAGACAAGTACTATACTATCAGTAACCATAGAAAAGAAAGTATATGTAGAATAAACTATGAAGTGAAAAATTAAAGAATGTAAAAGTAATAACGATAAAAGAATGAAGTAAAGGATGAGGGCAAATAAAATGGAAAAAGAAAGAAGCAGCAAAATTAAAGAAATAACAAAAGAAGAAGAAAAAAGGAAAAGAATGTGAGAAAGAGGAAGAGAAAAGAGCAAGAGCTTAAAACATCTGGTTGCAAAATAAAAAAATTCTAAGGAAAAGTAAAGGTAAAAAAGTGGGGGGTGGGGGCTGGTTGCCATAGTACATGTCTATAATCCAAGCAACTCAGGAGGCTGAGGCAGGAGGATCATGAGTTCAAGGGTAGAAGGAGCTTGCACAACTTAGTGACACTCTATCTCAAAAAAAAAAAAAGAATAAATAAAAGGGGCTGGGATACATCTCAGTGGTAGAGAACTTGCCTAGTATGTGTGGGGCTCTGGGTGCAACACTCTAGTACTAAAGAAAAGTAAGAAAGGGAGTGAAAAATAAAAATATAAAAGCTTTTCTAAGGAAATAAAGTTAAAAAAGACTTTAAAAAGTAAAAAAAAATCTCAATGACAAACAACAAAAAGAAGACACACACACACACACACACACACACACACACACACACACAATCAAAGAATTGGACATATTCTTTCTTTCTGGGTCCTCTGATATTGGTATCTGCCAAGTCTGGGACTGTAGTGAATCTAAGCTAGAGTCTATTGTAGTTCCTCTGTGGTCTCACTGTCCAGGTTGGGACTGTGTGTGGGCTGAGAGCTGTTCTAGTCAAGGGTATGTTGTCAGCATCAGGGCTGCATTCACTTTAGAAACTTCCCATTTTTGCATACTGGGCACCACTGGTGACCCCAACAAGCTTTGTGGCCTGTGATCCAGGAAGGTTCTCATCTACTCTCAAGGCCCTCCCAGTCGGTGTAACCAAGGATCTCAATCATCCAAGCTGAGGGCTGTCTCCCTACAAGTAACACATGATGGTGGATTGGTGAGTGGGAGCACCAAACAGAGCTCTGAGTTTTGCACTGGAGGGGGAGAACTGCGAGAACTGGGCACTCTGCCTTCTTGTCAGTTCCTGAATTTTCAGACCCCATCCAGTAGTAACCACCCTGAGGGAGGGAAGAGGCTGTGTAAACCAAGTGATTTGTGGAATGTGGGCTTGGGGATCTCACTTCCACCTGGCAGCAAACCACATGTGGCAGGGTGGCAGCTTTGGAGGCCAAGGAATTACAGGCCACTGGCTCTGAGCTCTCAGTCTCCACAGTAATCCACAGGGGATTGGGATTGCTCATTGCTACAGAGGATGAGGCCACAACCACTGAGTCTGCCCACCCCCAGCCTGAGCTCCCTGCTGCTTACATTTCTCAACAGGTCCACATGTGACACTTCCTGCTCCATGACTGCCACTTATGGCCATATCCCACCCATACTACAGTAGCAGGGTGTACCTACGCTCTCTGACTTATGATTGTGCCTTTTTTTCAGGTTCTTTGAGTAGCCCAGTGTCAAATAATAGGCCCCCTGTAAAGACAGCACTTGACTGTAGCATTCTGAGATACAGGGAATGATGCAGTGGATTTCTCCAGTGCTAGCCTGGCACATAAGAGGAGTCACTGTCACACCAAATCCCTGCACTGAGTTTAAGGCTTGTCGGAACTGTGGGTTTTTCATGTGGGTCAGACAGCTAGTCTGTTTTCACGAAAGTTGCCTGGCTTAATTTTTGGTTGTGACTTTGGCTTCTACCACCTCCCCCAGGGGACTGGGGTTGACGCTGTACCCTGTTGTTTCTCCATACTTTAAAAATTGTCCTGTCACCTCTTTCTTGATTCCCAATGTTCTTCCTGTGTTACCCTGACTCTTCTCATTCACAGTTACACAGATGAAACTTTTAATCTATCGTTTTACCCTGGAAGTCACTATTTATTCACATTATTTAGTATTGCAGACATTTTTTCATAGATTTTTTTTTTTTTTTTTGATAATGGAAGCAGCACATTGATTGATGTCCTGTACAAGATTGTTAGTCTGGGTAACATCCCTGTGCTTTCTTATCATTGCATCTGTGCCATCAGATTACACTGCTCCTTGACTAGACTCTAAGCCACATTTGTGGACAATGCAGTCTTCATCATGTTATACAGTTCAGAGCTTGCTATATTTGTTAGCAATGAAGCAGAGAAAACAACTTCTTCCCTCACATTACAATCATGTTCAAAATGCATATACATTAAAATATTTTACATGCTAACTACATTAAGTTGTCTCTGGTGGTTGTTGTTGTTAGGTGCCGTCGAATCGGTATCCGACTCATAGCGCCCCTCATAGGGTTTTCAATGGCTGGCTGTTTCGGGATTGCCTTTGGAGTGGATTGCCAGGCCCTTCTCCCATTTTTGCGGTGCTGGGAATTGAACTCGGGACCTCAGAGACTGCAGCGCAGCGCTCTACCAACTGAGCTAAATCCCAGCCCTCTGGTGGTTAGGGGTGCTGTACTCCAACGCTAACACCTGCCCTGAGAAGTTTCCCTTCTCAGGACCTCTACTCAGGTGAAAGCTGGGCGCCTGACTGTTGGGAACAAAGAATTCCCAGACAGGCGAGACCTGCTGTTGAGATAAAACCAAAAGAAGGAGTACAACATGGGCTATGAACAACAATAACAGGAACTGGGGGAAGGTCATGGCCAGGCATGGAGCCAAGGCACGCAGCTCTCCCAGCTAGTATTTTTTCATCTTGCTTTATTCTTAGAGTACTCCCCTCAGCAACAGCTTATCCAATAGCAATTAGGCAAGTCTCTTTGTGAGTAGCAGACCCAGCCTCCTTGCTTCTCTCTATAAAACCCCCTGTATGACGTTCAATAAACGGACTTGATCAGCAACTGCAGACTTGTCCCCTTGTCTCCTTTCTTCCACTCACCCCTCCCCCACAGGGACCGTTCGATTGAGCCGCGGGCCGGCTCACCTGACTCTGTTGCAGACAAGTCAGTAAGAGAGTGAAGCAGTTTGAAGTTTATTAGGTAAGGGACAAGAATTAGGTAAGGGACAAGAACATGCTTCATAGCAGTGTTGGCATTTACAGAGAGGCATACTTGGGTATCTTTACAATGGATATATATATCTATATATCTATTCTGAATATGAACGTATATGCCCATTATGATATGAATATATGATTTTTTGCCTTTTCTTAATTAGATTTAAGGATTAAACAAAGTTTAAATTTAAGTAGAGTCAAAAATTTCCTATAAGGAAAGGCGATATGAGCTAGTTTATCTATTCCTCTTATCCTAAAGAATTTCCTTGTGTAAGTTAAATTGTAAGAATTTTACAGGGTGCAATATTTAGGCTTGAGGATGGGAGAGAGCTTCTGGTAATGTTAAACTTAAAGCTCATAAATATTCAGAGCCTAAGTAAGCATAGTCTATTTGTTATTTGTTTCTTGTTTGAGAGCCCCTAGGAAGACAAGAATTGTCTCCATGTAGGTAATCTTTACTAAGCTTGTCAGTTAGTAGGTTTGGCTGACCCTCAACCAGTGGGTGTTGTGAGCAGATTCCTTGAGTTAAAGCTTTTGGGTTTTTGTTTGTGGGAGAAGTCATCAGATTTTAGAGTGCTGGGCTTCTCTTCCTTCTTATGTTCTCCACATTTTCTGTCTTTTATCTTGCCTATGTCTGTTAACTTTAATTATAGTCCATAACCTGGTTTGGTGAGATTCTTAGGGAAATACTGTTTTTTTTGTTTGTTTGTTTTGTGTCAGCACACTGGCAGTTCTCATAGCAGCTTTCCTCTTCTGATTGTGCTGGAATTCTCAGTAGATAAGCTTCAGGCAGATCCTGGGGTGAAAACCCTTTCCTTCTCAATTCCTCCAAATTCTCCTGCCGTTCTATCCTGCCTCAAAGTTGTAAGGCACTTAGGAAGCACTTTTGCTAAAAGGCATTGATCCTCACTTGGACCCACAAGTGTCCTGTTCTAGATCCTCAGGAGACCTCTGAAGGTCTCCAGTTCTTGTCCTAAACCTGCAGATACCTCAGATTCAGGGAACATTGACCAATAAACATCTTTTTGACAAGGGACTGAAACTAGCCCTCAAGCGATGACAGTGATAGAGAAATCTGGCAGGGAGAGGGTCCACAGACAGGCTGAGTAGTTGAGGATCCAGTTTATTAAAGGAATGCAGAGAGAGAGAGGAGGGGAGAGAAGAGGTAGAAAAGCTAACGAGGGCAGGCTGCAGCCAAGGGGATGGAGTGGGTTTTTTGCTGCAGACACACAGGTTAGCTATGGTATGCCTCCTTTATATTGAAGGCAATTTCTTTGTCTGAGGCTTAGGCAGGAAAAGATTTTTTTTTTTCTCCTTGGAGGAAAGGGAGGATAGGAAAAGTAGGGAGTGAAGTTGGGAGACTGGAATCTCAGGAATGCTCCACTTGTCAGGTGCTAGTGATCTTGGTTATGTCAGGACCTTGGAGCCCTGTCCAGGGAGGGGCCCTTTGTCCCCTCATTCTTGGCTTTCTGGTTATATAAGAATAGGGGCAAAGATCTCATCTGTGGCTGCTTCCTGCTGAAGAGAGGTGTAGTTATCCTCAGGGAGGGAAGCCATGTGTTCATAGGAGGGTGGCAGGCTCATCTTGGGATTCAGCATGAAGAACTGCATTGTGACTGTGGTGAAAATTTGCTTTTGCCTGAATGAAAGAGCTCAGAAGTTTATTTAGGCAAAGAGAAAACAACAGAATGAGCAGAATTATGATGAGAGGAGTAGTTAAATTTGGGAGATGGCTGAGATAAGGGCGAAGATTGGCATTTCAATTGAGAGGTTTAGAGTTGGAGGAATGGGAAAAAGATGAAGAGGAGAAAGAGAGGAGGTAAAAATATATTGAGGATATTTTCCCATTGGAAGTCCTGGAGGGTCTTCTGGAGATATTTGTCAAACAGGAACTCTAGGAAGGTCCTTTTAGTCTCAACTGGTAAAAATGAAAAGGTAAAAAGGATGGATCCAGTTAAGGTGGAGGAATAATGGGGTTTTGGGTAGGGTTCAATTTTGGTGATATGGTGCCATGTATAGGGGATCTCCTTGATCCTGATAGCTGTGGGAGTAGTAAGGCCAACTGTAAAGTGGCCTCCCAACAAGGGTTTAGGCCAGTGTGTGAGGCTTTAGCCTGTCTAGGGTATTTGCATATCAAGACTAGATCTCCAGGTTGCATTATGGAGAATGGGTCTTTAGGATTGGGTTGGGGTAAACGAAGATCTGCAGGCCTTCAAAGGAAAATCTGGAGTCTGTCTCAGGGTAGGGAAATAATCTCTTGTTGGGGATTCTGGAGGGGGCAAGTTCCCTAGCAGGAACGATCTCCCTTACATTAGTTCAAATAGGCTAAGCAATATGGACCTTCAGGGAACTGCCCACAGGCAGATTAATGCTAGAGGTAACAGCTGGGTCTGGGGCATATGGAGGTCAGATGACAGTAAGGTATAGAAGCTTGGGACCACAGAGTGTAGTGACTGGATTGCTGCTCATAGGTCTTGGACTAATCTTTATGTCTTTGAGGGCTTTTTGATAGGCAGGATGAGAGTATTGTGTGGGGAACAGGTAGGACAGAGAAGCTCATTTTGGAGGAGCTTAGTGATAATGGGTTTTAGTCCTCAAAGGTGGATAGTTTTCAGGGGGTATTGGGGCTTAGTGGGAAAGGGGGTAAAGTCTTAGTCTTATTTTGAATGGGCATGAGACTGTGGTGAGTGGGACTTGATGAAGTCTCAGTTTGCCCAAATATGGGATTTATTTAGATGAGAAATGATTAATCAGAGGGATCAGAGGACAACATGGAGAAGGGAGAGGGAGTTGGGTGTTGTTTCCAAGATCGAGGAAGAGAGTGGTGGCAGGTGACTAGAAATGTGGTCCTTTAAATGTATAGTTACCCACCTCCCCCCAAATCCGTAGGACGTCTGTACCCAGTAGGGAAGCTGAGCACTGTGGAATGATTAGGAACAAATGTGTAAAAATTGTATTTTGGAATTGGCAAGTGAGTGGAGTTTTTAGAGGAATAAACATCTTTCCCTTGACTCCCATAATTTAGATTTGAGAAGGTATAATTTTACCTGGAAAGCTAACAAAAGAGGGATATGTGGCCTCCATATTGAGTAAGAAAGAAATAGACTTACCCTCCATAATGAGATTTACCTGAGGCTCCTGTGGTATGATGGTGATGGGGCCTTAAGGGTCCTGGAGGTGTCAGTCCTCCACAGCCAGTCCTAGGAGTTCAGGTACTAGGCAGTCCTGGCTGGATGCAGATATACTTTGAGAAGTTTGTAAGCAATCTCATCTTCAATGGCCCATTTTACCACATTGTGGACATGGCCAATTTGGAGGTCTGGGGTTAGGACATTCCTTTAACCAAAGCCCTGTGGCTGCACATCAGAAACAAGGCCTGGGTGGAATTCAGGTGGGGATAGTCCCTTTTTCTTGTGTTTGATTAGCCATTACAGCCAAGGCCAGCAATTGATACTTTGCCTTATCTCTCACTTGTGTATCCAATCTAGGCTGTTCCTCCCTGTTTTTGAAAACTTTAAAGGCTGCAACATTTGTTCCCCAGTAGGGATTTGAGGATCATCCTCAAATTTTTTAAGCTTGGCTTTGATGTCAGGAGCTACCTGTGATATGAAAGAGGAGTTTAGAAAGGGGTGGCCTTCAGGAGATTCAGGGCTTAAGCAGGTGTGTACCTGACCTTAGTTCATAGTCTACAGCCATACTACCCTGGAGTCAGATCTTTTCTGATCTCAGAAGCTAAGCAGGGTTGGGCATGGTTAGTACTTGGAAAGGAGACTGCCTGGGAATACCTGGTGTGGTAGGCTTAGAAGAAGGACCCAGCAGTCCACCCCCAAAACAGTCAGCCACTGAAAACTATGAATAGCAGAGAAGCACTGACAGTGCCGGACATGGTACAGGGTTGGACAGTGTTTCATTCTTTTGTATATAGGGTCGCTATGAGTCAGATTGACTTAGGGGCACCTAACAACAACAACAACAACAAGAAGTCAGTACATTAGATTGGGTAACTATTTTGAATTCTTTTATATAGTTAGAGAATCAGATTGAGAAGGATGCCAGCTTTGCAGAGATTTCTGATAGATATCACATGGAGAAAGGAATGTACACTCTGATTGGCCCCTCTACCCCAGCTACTTTGTGAAGTGGTAATATGGTCTTTCAGGATTTACTCCTGCTGTGTATTGGGGGCGGGGAGGAGGGAGAAGAAGAAGGAGGGGCCAGGAATTATGGGGTTGTAGAATCCAGAGCTGGTGCCAAAGTTCTGGGGAAAGTTTGGTTAGAGACTTTGGCGGCAGAGGCAGGTGGTGGCAGTGGAAGTAGTGCCTTTGGGAGGGAGAGGAGAAGAAAAGGGGGAAACTGCAGCACTTGTTGACTTTAGAGATAAAGTACCAACTTGAGTAAAGTTTTATAAATTAAAGGGAAGAAGTGGGGCAGCTATAGAGTGAGAATAAGGGAGGAGGGACACTGCAGAGGCAACTGGTCGGGGCAGGTCCTGTGGAAGCTGACCTGTAGCTTGCTCCACAAGTGGGAAACTGGGATCTGCAGGATCAAAAGAGAAGGCAGAGTTGCTATCAGTACATTTATAGGGAGGTAGTTTAGATTGGGTGGGGATCCCCAAGGGTAGGAGCAATAAGAATATGGTAGGTAGAGCAGGAGTTATGAAGAAAGGGGCATGCCCAATGAGAGAAAAAGGCTTGGACATAAGTGACCTTGCCCCATTTTCCATTGCAATTAATAAAATTATGCAAATTAATATATAAAAATCAAAGGTTCCATTTTCTGGCCAAATTGATTTATTGTCTAGTTGGTATTGGGTACAAATGGAATTATAGAATTGAATAAGTTGAAATGCTTGTCTCTGATCCAGGCATTTGAAGACAGTGGGAATACATTAACTGATTCTGGGCACAGGCCCCAGGTTTAAAATGTTTTCTTCCCCTAAAGGCACAAACCCTACTATGAAGACTACAGCTGATCTTAGCTCTATGTAGCAGTAGTCCTTTATTAATGCTCACCTTCATGTCTTGAAGGTATACTATCTTTACAATCTATGTCTATATTCTTTATCATTAATAAACTTTCTGTATACTCTCTACTATAGTTTCTGTGTCTCATATAAATTCTTTTATATAGGAAAACATCCATACGTCAATCAGGTTGCCATACTGTGGGGGCTTGTGTGTTGCTGTGATGTGGAAAGCTATGCCACTAGTATTACAGATGGCAGCAGGGTCACCCCTGGTAGACAGGTTTCAGCTTAGCTTCTAGACTAAGACAGACTAGGGAGAAGGACATGGCTAACCTGCTCCTGAAACAATTAGCCATTGAAAACTTTAAGAAAAGCAGAGAAATAATATCAGATATAGTGCCAGAAAATGAGCCCCCCAGGTTGGTAGGCACTTAAAAGACAACTAGGGAAATCTTGCTTACTCAAAGTAGAGTTGACTTTCATGACAGGAATGGAATAAAGTCCCAAGAATCTCCATTTGCTGATGTTGCATGACTCAAAATGAGAAGGAACAACATCCTTTAATAACTGGAATGTGGAATGTACATAGTGTGAATCTAGGAAAATTAGAAATTGTCAAAAAGGAAATAGAGTGCATAAACATTGATAGTCAAGGCATCAGTGAGCTAGAATGGATTGCCCTGGACCATTTTGAATTGGATAACCATATGGTCTACTATGTCTGGAGTGACAGATTAAAGAGAAACAGGATTGGATTCATCATCAAAAAAGGCATCTCAAGATCTGTCCTGAAATACAATGCTGTCAGTGATAGAATAATATCTATATGCTTACAGGGAAGGCCAGTTAATATGACTAATTTTTCAAATTTATGTACCCACCATTAAGGCCACAAATGAAGAAAGGGAAAATTTTTACTAGCTTCTGCCATTTGAAATTGATCAAATATGCAACCAAGATGTACTGATAATTACTGGTGACTGGAATGTAAAAGTTGGAAACAAAGAAGGCCTAGTAGTTGGAAAATATGGCCTTGGTGACAGAAACAATGCTGGGGATTGCATGATAGAAAATTGTCAGACTGGTCGGGGCAATTTTCATTTGCAAATAAATTTTTTCACTAACATAAGTGGCAACTATAACATGGAATTCACTAGATGGAACATACAAGAAGCAAATTGACTACATTTGTGGAAGAAGATGATGGAAGAACTCTATCTAAAGTCAGAATGTGACCAGGTGCTGATTGTGGATTAGACCATCAACTGCTCATATGCAAGTTCAAACCAAAACTGAAGAAAATTAGAACATATGTGTGAGAGCCAAGCTATGACCTTGAATATATCCTACTTGAGTTCAGAGCCCATCTAAAGAACAGATTTGATGCATTAGACACTAATGATTGAAGACCAGACAAATTGTGGCATGACATCAAAGACATCATTCATGAGAAAAGCACAAGGTTATTAAAAAGACAGAGAAAAGGAAAGACCAAGTTACATGTCAAAAGAGACTTAAACTTGCCCTTGAATGAGGAGCAGCTAAAGTAAAAGGAAGACATGATGAAGTTAAAGAACTAAACAGAAGATTTCAAAGGGCAGCTCAAAAAGACAAAATCAAATATTATGTCACATGCAAAGAGCTGGAGATAGAAAACCAAAAGGGAAGAAGATGCTCTGTTTTTCTCAAGCTTAAAGAATTGAAGAAAATAGTCAATGCTTGAGTGGCAATAGTGAAGGATTCTACAGGGAAAATATTAAAGGATGCAGCAAATATCAAAAGAAGATGGAAGGAATATACAGAGTCATTATACTAAAAAGAATTGGTGGATGATCAACCACTTCAAAAAGTTGTAGGGAATTATCTAACCTTTATCTTGTCCCCTGATTGGTAATCAAGGATTTCCCCTTGATTGCCCAAGGAGTGACATCTGGTTTCACCCTTTATTCGAATGTTATTCCTAATTGGTTGTGCTCAGTCCCTCGCATCCCTACCAGATTACCATCTTGAGGCAGTTAAGGCAGTTAACCCAAGGACTATATAAACAAAGCTCACTCTTCATGTGAGGCTGCTTATGGTGATGCTGCGAGCTGCTGGCTGCCAACTTCCTGCTGGGGGAGTTGCTTGCTGCCATTCTGCTCTGCCACTCCATCACAGATGGGCCACACCATCGCCAAATCAAGAGAGGACACTGTCTGCCATCACAGAGGCCATTCCATCACCATCTGAGCCATGCTATACCACCACACAGACCTGCTGCCCCATCACCATGGAGGTTGAACTCGCCAGACCAAGAGAGGTTTTCCTGTCCTCACAGAGGCCACCCCATCGCTGGACCAAGACGGAGTTCATCAGAGACCAGCAACAGAGAAGAAGCCAGCCTTCTTGGGGAACATCCAGAGGGCACCCAGCCCACCACCAAAGACGAAGAGCCTCTGGACCTAGCAACGGAGGCAGAATTGCAACACTTAAGAGCTGTAGCACTTCCACCATCCTGAAGGGCAGGCCTGAGAGCTGAGCTGTACAATAAAATCTGTACCAAAGGCAATCCCGAAGCTGGCCGTCCTTGACTCCGTTGGCGGCACCTTGCCAGTCCCCCACAGTGTTGAGGTTTGGGCACCCCCACAAATGGTTGCATATGATCAGGAACCAATGGTACTGAAGGATGAAGTAGAAGCTGCTTGAAGAATTGGTGAAATGTAAGGCTCCAGGAATTGATGGAATACAAATACAGATGTTTCAACAAACAGATGCAGCACTGGAACTACTCACTTGTTTATTCCATGAGATGTGGAAAACCACTTCCTGGCCAACTGACTGGAAGAGATCCGTATTTGTGACTGTTCCCAAGAAAGGAGATCCAACTGAATGTGAAAATTATCGAATGATATCATTAATATCACATGCAAGTAAAATTTTGCTAAAGATCATTCAAAAGGGACAGCAGTATATTAACAGGGAACTGCCAGAAAATCAAGCCAGATTCAGAAGAGGGCATGGGACCAGGAACATGATTGCTGATGTCAGATGGGATTTAGAAGAAGGCATGGAACCAGGAACATGATTGCTGATGTCAGATGGGGTTAGCCAAAAGCAGAGAATACCAGAAAGATGTCTATCTATGTTTTATTGACTATGCAAAAGCATTTGACTGTGTGGATCATAACAAATTATGGATAACATTGCAAAGAAATGGAATACCAGTACACCTAATTGTACTCATGAGAAATCTGTATATGAACCAAGAGGCAGTCATTCAAACAGAACAAGGAATCACTACCTGACTTAAAGTCAAGAAAGGAGTGCACCAGGGCTGTATCCTTTTACTGTACCTCTTCATTATCTGTGCTGAGCAAATAATCTGAGATGTTGGACTTTTTGAAGAAGAACATGGCATCAGGATTATAGGAACTCATTACAACTTGCAGTATGCAGATGGCACATCCTTGCTGGCTGAAAGGGAAGAGTATCTGAAACATTTACTGACAAAGATTGAAGTACACAGCCTTCAGTATGGATTGTGCCTCAACATCAACAAAACAAAAATCCTTACAACAGAGTCAATACACAATTTCATGATAAATAGTGAAAAGATTGAGGTTGTCCAAGATTTTGCTCTACTTGGTTCTACAATCAATACCCATGGAAGCAGCAGTGAACAAATCAAAAGATGTATTGCATTAGGAAGAGATGTTGCTATAGTCCTTTTTAAAGTGTTGAAAAGTAATGATGCTACATTGTAGACAAAGGTGCTCCTGATTTATGCCATGGTATTTTCAGTTGCATCATATGGTTGCAAAAGCTGGACATTGAACAAGGGAGACAGGAGATGAATTGATGCTTTTAAGTTATGGTACAGGAGACAAATATTAAATATACCATGAACTGCCAAAAGAACCAAAAAATCCATTCTAGAAGAGCAACTAGAGTGCTCCTTGGAAGTAGGGATGGCTAGACTATGTCTTAAGTATTTTGGATATTTTGTCAGGAGGGACCTGTCCCTGGAGAAGGACATCATGTTGAGAGAGTGGTGGGTCAATGAAAAAATGGAAGACCCTCAACTAGATGTATTGACAAAGTGTCTACAACAATGGGCTTAAACATAAAAAAGATTTTGTACCAGCACAGTGTCAGGGAGTGTTTTGTTCTGTTGTACATAGGGTCACTATAAGTTGGAACTGACTTGATGACACCTAACAATACCAACAACTTATGGAAAAACACAGATGAACTGAGGTATTTGTTGCTAGCCAGGGGGAAGGTAGTGGTTGCTGCAAAGTGAGGGATTTATTGGTTCTAGGGAGAACCTGCCTGCATCTACCTTCCCAGACCTGTAACCTAGACCCACACTCCCTTCTCTGGACGCATTTCCTGTATCTCCCCACTAACATCTTTGGTGCCGTGACTCAGATTGCACAGGTAACCTTCCTAAAGCCTTCCTGAGTTGAGGTACCTTAGAACTCCTTAGGACACGTTCTTCTTACTTGCAGTCACTTTCAGTTCTTTTCTCAGAGGCTCTTTCCTGCCTTCTGACCCTTCTCTACCTATACTGTTTCCAATTTCCCAAGAATCTTGGCTTGGAAATCTGGAGTAGTTGTGAATTGTTGGTGGGGCACTCCCTGTACAATTTAAAGACCTCATTTTATCCTGTCTGGCACCTCTACAGCCCTAAGGGATGGCAAACCCCTTTTCCTTTATTCTTCTTATACTTTAGGCTTTTCAGTAGAAAGAGATTTCCTCCTTAATAACTGAGGATCTCTAGTAAGGGTTAGTCTCTGACATGATTCTGAAGACTATGAAAGGGAGCTTAACCTACACTAAACCCAAACTGGGTGGAAGGCTACACTTTTATTATTTCCCTATCACTTTCTCTTCTGGTTAAAAGAAATCCATAGCTTTTTTCATGAGCACATTTTTGTGCCAAAGAACAGGGACTTACTTTAGGTTACATACCTTATTCCTGAGTAAAATGGAACAAAAGGAGGCTCATCTATAGGATATTTATGGGGGTGTGATCCCCAATACCCTGAGCCACTCCCTTTTATCTGTTAGCACAAGAGGGCTAAATCACAGCACATTGGGATTAACGGCTCTGGCTTAACAACCCAGAGAAGTGACTCCTATAATCAGTACATCTTAGATTCAAAAAAAAATACAGCAAATGGCCAGTACTTTATTCAACTCTGCCTTTGACTCCACCTCTGCCTCTCCTGAGAGCTCTTTCCTTTCCCTGGATTCCTTTGGGGGATGTCTTTTGCTTTCTGCTTGGCCTTCCCTTCCTTTACAACAGATCGAACCCACACTTTTGGGATCCAATTTCCAGGACTTTCATTAATACTTATTTCACCTCCAACTCAACCTCCCAGGTTTACCCCCATGGAAATAAAGATTTCTCCCTTTGTCTTAGTTGCTTCCCCTTCCCTCAATCTCCCTCCTTCAAGTGCCCAACTGATCAGCTAGGGCAGAATTAAGATTGGACATTGAAGGGGGAAAGGAAGAAGAAAGGGAAGGATAAGCCTGTATAAACCTCAGACCCTCCAGGGCCTTTTCTCCTACTGCAGGAATGACAAGGACCAAGCATAATCCAGGGCTCAATGTCCCTCTTTTCCCTTTTTCTTCCTATTTTCCAAGATAAACACTTATTTCTCAGTCTCATGGAGTTTCTGCAGATAATCTGGGAAGGAAAGGCCCTTGCCATGCCCATGCCCAGTCTTTAGTAGGAGATACCCACAGGCTGGGGTCTAGAGGCCCGAACACTGTAATCCCCAAATGCCTACTACTCTTTCCTTTATTTCCCCATTTTCCCTGGCCACATGGTTTCAGGATGGATTTTGTCCTTCTCCAACCTCCTTCCTCCCAGTGATGGCTTTCAAAATGGCATTTATGGGCTGCTATGACTGTTCTGATAGCCCCACAGGTGGCCCAAAATGTCAGAGCCGTCACCTCGCCCCCAGGCTGAACTAGTGCCCAAGCCAAGAGTTACATGTTGGCTGGGAGCCCCAGGAAATCCATGCTGAGAAGCCCACCAACTTCTCACCCCTCTGTCCCACATTAGGGAGCATTCTCCCATAACCACGTGGTGATGGAGTAAGAGGGAAACCAAACATGGTCACTGCTACCGTGCATAGGCACCCTGACAATGGGAACTAAGCATACTTGGGATTTAAACTTCTCCCAAGCTATGTGCCAGCTCCTGCAGATGCACTGGAGCTCTTAACTATATGGACGGGACTTTTCCTTTTCCTTTAGGGCACCATGCCAGGAATACACAGGCCCTGTAAGTGATGTCTGTAGGTCTCTAAGATTTTTCCAAGGCAGATAGATAACATCTTCTCTCTGGTTAACCCATAACTGGTGCCTAGGGGCCTCTGAGTTTTTCCTTGTAATTCTCACAGGGCACCTCGTCCACCTTGCCCCTCTTCCCAGCCCATGGTTAGCTCACACAGGCATGTACACCAGACTTAATGAAGTGAGCTAATGCAGCTCAGCCTCACCTTGCCTTCTCTACACCCAAGATCTTTTTAGATTTTGCTCTGTTTGGATTTACACAGATGGGTAACAGAGAGAGTTTTGGCTTCCAAAACCTCTGACCATTCCCCATGACTTTCCCACAGCTTCTCCACTAGCAGCCTTGCTATCTCCACCCACTCACCTCCCTCTTTTAGCTATAATAATGCAAAAAGAAGCTTCTTCAACCTGCCTTGGGACCCCTGTCCTCTTCTCTGACATTATGTCAGAAAAGTTTCCCCCACAGCTAGTGCAGAACTTGCCTCGGGCTAAAGCAATCCCCCCATCCCAGGTCCTAACAAACCTCCCCTTCCTTGGGGTTACAGGCCTCTTCACTCTCCCAGTCAGAAGTAGAGCCCAGGTACTTAGATGAGGCCCCAAATTGGAGCCACTCCTTATTGCTACATGTCACACACATCCCTCCAAGCTCACTAGACTGCTGGGTCCTGTATCCAGGGATATGCCTCTCCCTCCCTTGGGGACACAGACAGGCTGAGCTTCCTTATCAGGTGCTCGTGGGGATCACGCCCCCTGAATTCCCCAGAAACCCTTGCACAGGGCAATAATTCCGGACATACAGGAATGCTATGGGACAAATTCCTGCCAGGCAATCTGGAAAATTTAAATCTTTACTCTCTTCTTACTGAAGGACCCCAATTTCACTTCTGACCTACAGCCTACCAAAAGGTCAAGGGGCAAAAGCTCCCTTTAGTGATGAGAGATTTTAAACAGATTTCTAAATGAGTAATTCTCATTAAAATCTATAAAGGGGATCAACATCCTGGAGACTCAAGCAATCTTGAGGGAGTAATTATCACTCAAGACAAACATTCTCCAGAAATTGGTTATTTCTTGGGACATTCATAAACCTGAATAGCTGGCCATGTTTCAGGTTACTTCTTTACATCTTTGGTCACCCTGGGGAAAACTGCTTTTCCTCCGAGGACACAACCCCTAAACTTTTGGTAGATAAAACATAAGCCTCAAGGTGCTGAGATAAACTTAACCTCCCCTTTCTCCCTAGCTTGTTCTTCCAGAATCCATTTCCTAGAGCTGTAAGGACTAAAAGAGATGATGGACATTCAGACTCTATTCCTGATTTCTTTCTTAATATTTCTGTGTGGTTGCAATTAGATTAATTTCATGATGATGCAGTAATTTTCCTCCATTGGGTTGGGATCCTGGAGTTTTTGCTCTTTATGCTTACAGCTTTCCTCAGTGCATGCACTTCTTTTCCAGGCTGTAAGACTATACCTACTTTTATATGACTTTTATATGCCTTTTAATGAACATGATTTATTTTTTTCCTATTTTAGGTCAAACTTGCAATTTGGTATTTTACTGGTTGTTACCTATTAACCGCAGAGCTTTCCTTACAGGTCACTGATTTGACCTTTGGGAATGCAGTATTTTTCTCTCATTTGAATTATTCCTCTTCTTACTTACTGAGACCATCCACTTCTAAAGTGCCTATTTTGCCTGTGGCAGGGTTTTTCTAATGCCATGGGATTTAATAATTTTGTTTTCTACTAAGATCAAAAGCGATGCCAAACCCTGATGGTTCCCCATTTTAAGATACCTATGTTAGTGCATTGTGATCAAAAGCTACAATTCCTTTTTTTGAGTCTCCTCTCTTTATTCAAGCTGAATGTCTCCAGATCCTTCCGGAAGGAAACATGTTATATCTGGGAGAGACACTTGTATACCACTGACCAGGGACAAAACTAAGAGGGAATACATAAGCACTGGGCCTTAGCCCATGTAGGCTAAAAGAAGTAAGCAGATGGGCCTCCGTTCTTTTGATCTGATGACACTTGTTTCCTGCCAACCGAGTCTGTATTACATAGGCTACATGTGTGAAACCTAGCCCCAGCCTGTTAGGAGGTAAGACATAACCTTACTACTGAGTAGGGACAAGACTCAACCTTTCTACTGAGTGAGTTTTTAGAATCAGGCAAATGTACTACTCCTGATTCCCAGGGTTCTGAGTGATTAAAGGGAAACCTTAATCACCCAAGGGCATTCCCTATATTCCCTCTTCCAGATGGGCAACTCTCTCTTGTTCCTTAATGACTTGCCTCTTAGGTATAGACACTCCTTTTTCAACACTATGTGACCCCAGTACAGACTAGGAGACAAAAAGACTAAGCCAAAATATAAAGGCATTGCTGTCCTACAACTATGTCCTTTTTGTAAAAAGACATAACACTTTTGACCATTTCCTTATGTCTAGGCGTTCTTTTCCCTGAGAGACAACCCAGGTCTATATAAGCAATACAGACTTGACCCATGAGCAAGAACTCTGGCTAATAAAACAACCCCCCCCCCCAACTGGGAGACGTTCCTTCTTTAGAACCTTCTCCTAATAAGTCAGGAAACAACTCTTTAGTCAAAACTAATCCCTTACTGTTTCCTGGAACAATAAATCCAGTACCCCATGTTCAGGGTCCCGAAAAGGGGGACTTGATATTAGATATTCCAAGTATTTTTCTCTTTTGTCCTTCTTCCTACTCAGGTAAACATAGGAAACATGTATGTATTATCTACATGTATTCTTATGCTCGGCATCTACAAGATACCAAATTGGCTTATAGATAACTAAGTGCTTGACATTAAGTTTTGCTTTTGGGGTTTTCAACAACATGGGTAAAATAGAAACTCAAAAGTCTCAAGGAAAGTGGTCACAGGCAGAAGAACAAGCCCAACTGATAGGCTTTAATTCTGGCAAATTAAGGGAAAATTACAACTTTTCCCTCACAGAAACCCCAGGCAAAAGGCAAGATTCTACCAGAGCTGATGCCAGCCACTACTGTGGAACTAGGGTGCAGGAAAAAGACTGCCTTTGACAGAGTACTCATCAATCAGGGCTTTGTCCCTTCTGCAAAGCAGACCCGATGGTAAGCAATGAAATCCTGCCCACTGAAAAGAAGACATGCTTTCATTTGGCTCCTACAGTCGCTGCCCTTGAGGACTAAAAGTTGTCCATGGTTTCCTGGTAAGGCCCACCTCAAATGAGTATAGATAGCAGTGAAACCCACCTGTAGGCAGACTGAGCTGTCAGCAAATCACTATCTGCTGTCTTGTGCAAAGATCCCTGGTGTATAGCTGATAGCTCTCAGCTACCCAGACCCAGTAAGAAGAGAGAGAGGTAGTGAGTTTATGGAAAATTTTTAACAGGAGGTGAAACTGAAAGTTTTCCTCTTAACCCTAATGTTGCCAGGAAATTTAGTTAACAGATCACTCTCAGGCTAATCAATCTGGTGTTTGAAACATATGTATCCTATTAATTTTTTATTGTGATAGGATATATATAACCAAATTGACCATTTAAATAATTTTAAGTGTACAATTCAGTATCACTACATATATTCACAATACAGTGTGCAATCATCACACTATTCATTTTCCAGAACTTTTTTACTTCTATAACAAAAACTTTGTACCCACTAAATATTAATTCTCCATTCTTCTCTTACCCCATCCTCTGGTAACCTTTATTCTATTTTCTGTCTTTATAAATTTGCCTCTTCTGGGTACCTCATACAAGTGAAATTATATAGTATTTGTCTTATCAGTTTTCAAGGTTTATTCATGTCATAATATGTATCAGAATTTCATTCGTTTTTAAGGCTGAATAATATTCTATTGATATATATGTGTGTATATATATGTATATTCAATAGATATATATATCACATTTTGTTTATCCATCTATTGTTGGACATTTAGGTTGTTTCCACCTTGTGACTATTGTGAATAATACTGCTATGAACATTGGTGTACAAGTATCTATTTGAGTCCCTGCTTTCAATTCTTTTGCGCATGTACCTAAGAGTGGAATTGCTGGATCATATACTAACTCTATGTTTAGCTTTCTGAGGAACTGCAAAATTGTTTCCCACTGTGACTCCATCATTTTACATTTACCAGTAATGTATAAGGGTTTCAATTTCTCCACTTCCTCACCAATACTTGTTTTCTATTTTACTTTTTCTTTTATTTTTTGATAGTAGCCATCCTAATGGGTATGGAGTATTTTCTCATTGTGGTTTTGATTTGCATTTCCCTAATTACTAGTGATGGGGCTGGGATTTAGGTCAGTTGGTAGAGCACTGCACTGTAGTCTCTGAGGTCCTGAGTTCAATTCCCAGCACCACAAAAATGGGAGAAGAACCAGGCAATCCACTCCTATGGCAATCCCGAAACAGTCATCCATTGAAAACCCTGTGAGGGTCGCTACGAGTCGGATACTGACTTGATGGCATCCAACAACAACAATTACTAGTATATTAAGTATCTTTTCCTATGTTTATTGGCTATTTTTCTATAGTTTTGAGAAATATTTATTCTAGTTCTTTGCCAAATTTTGATTGACTTTTTTCTTAAATTGTATTCTTTATATCAAACTGTTGAACTACTTTTACTTATTTATTTATTTTTACAGTGGTGAGGATTGAACCGTGGGCCTTGCTCATGCTCCAGTATTGAGCTTATACACTAACCCTATTGAACTATTTTTAAAAATACCATTTTTCTTTTAAAAAAATGAATAGGAATTTCTGGATTAAGATGGTAGCTTTAAAACACTTATCTAGCTTTTCTTCTTCCTAAGACCTCACCAGATATATAGTAAAGGGACTTAAACATAGACATCTACATACAAGGGCAGGAAGAAAAGGGATAAAATAAAATCATATTTTAGAAGCTAGAAGGCAGGTAGATGAGCAGTAACTAAATGAGTGACTCAAGACAGTCAGACTCTGAGTTGGTAGTGGGGAGAGTTGATCAGATCCCTGAGGTACGCAGGTGATAACTGACAACACCAAAATGACTCTGGATCTTGGTGTGGGTTGGCAGAGAAGGAACTAGTGAGAGCTGCATAAAAAACTGGATTCCCTCTCCCACTCTTCCTGGGCAACTGTTGCACCTCACTCCAGCAAGAGTTTGGACGTGAATATCTGTGAAGCTAGAGGGTGGGTCTGCAGAAAGAATGTTTCTATGGATGAGTTCACAGTTACAGTGATGTGTGGCTGAGACTGACTGAGATAATAAAGAGGTATGCTCTATGAATGATTACATGGAAACCAGTGCTTCTTGTTCCAGCACCTTAGCAAGAGCTTTCTAGTCCTGCCAGGATTCCATGTGGAAAAAAGACAAACCTTCCCCAAATAAGGGGACTGTTCTTGTCCATCTGGTCATGCTCCTGAATGTGAGAAGTCTCTCCAGGAGGATGTGCAAGAAGCTGGCATCAGTGGATGACTCTGGGTGGCATTAATTCATGACATGGGCCCTGATATGAAGGAGGTTCTTCACTCTTTAGTTTTCTGTGTCTGGAGTTTTTTTTCCATATGAAGTGCTGATATACTTATTTGTTATAGCATAGTCATAAGAGGAATATTAGATGACTAAAAAATCCTTGATGCTTAGTTTTTGAAAAATTTAAAACTATTTAAAATAAAACTGTGGAGAAGATATTCAATGACTATATTAAAAAAGAGAAGACTGTTCTAGAAGATTATATTTAGAAGAGAAGAAATGTGTATTCATTGAATGTGCTCAAGAAGATTATCTTGAAGACAATTTTAGAGAACTGTCAAGAGTAGTAAGTTGAGTGAAGTGGTCATGCAGTGTGTGCCTTGAATTTTATACCTATGTGCATCTATTACATTTCAAACAAGGAATTAAAAAATACTTTCCTCCAGCCCTAAAGTAATACATTAAAAAAGAAATGGATAACTTAGAGTTATCATTCACTGTATGACCCAAGGTAAGTTTTCAATAAATATTTGTTGAGTGAATAAAAAGATAGAGAAAAAAATGTATATACTCCACCCCTATTCCTCAAAGTTAACCACAGAGATGACTTGGTATATTGCCATTTAAGCTTTTTTTCCTTTTTTATACATACAGCACAGGACACATTTTAAACAAAAATAGCCTCATTCAATGGATTGATATTGTTATGTGCTGTTGAGTCCAACTCATAGCGACCCTATGTACAGCAGAATAAAACTCTCCCCGATTCTGTGTATGATCTTATTTATGTTTAAACCATTGTGGCAGACACTATATCAATCCATCTAGTTGAGGGTTTTCCTTTTTTTTCACTGACCTGCCACTCTCCCAAACATGATGTTCTTCTTCAGTGATTGGTCCCTCCTGACTACGTGTCCAATGGATACCTTTCTACAATTTGCCTTTTCCACTTTTATTTTATACATTTAACTCAGTGAGAATATATAGAGATATCTCCCATATTTTAATGGTGAACCAGGATGCCATTGAGTAGATGCACTGCTAATTAGTAGTATTTTTGCCATTGTAAAGAATGTTGCAGTGAATGTGTGTTTATATATTTGTAAATATATAGATTTTACACACACACACACACACACACACACACACACACACACACACACACACCTTTCCAAATGCATCCAAACATTACTGGAGAATACTATCATGGCAATAGTTTCATCAGTCAAATGATAATGCTAGTTTTAAATATTGCTAGCTACTGTCAAATTGCTCTTTTAAAGAATTTTATCTTTTTTTTTTCTATACAGGGGAGTTGAACCCAGGACCTCAATATGATTTTGCAAGCATTCTATTCCTGAGCTGTACCTCCAGCCCATTTTTTACTTTTTATTCTGAGATGGGGTCTAAGTTATACAGGCTGCCTCTGGCCTCAAATTTGCGAACTTCCTGCCTCCACCTCCCAAGTTACTGGGATTATAGGCATGCACCACCATGCCAGGTTCTTTTTTGTTGGTGTGGCTGAAAAATATCATTATCTTTCTTCCCTGCCTTATTTTACTCCATGCCATTTAGCAGTTTATAAAATTTTATATAGTTTACTTATTTTATTTCTGTTTGGCCCTCCTCCCTTGAAGTTAAGGCTCTCAGACCTCAGGTAACATGGAGCATCATGAGATAAATGCCTTTGCTGAGGGTTTCAGTTTGAGAGGATGAATAGTCATACCAAACAATGACATTTCTGTTAATGGTATACCACATATACCATGGTGGTCCTGTAAGATTATAATGAAGCTGAAAAATTCCTATCACCTAATGACATTGAGGCCGTTGTAAAATTGTAGTACAATTAATTACTCACATGTTTGTGGTGATACTGGTATAAATAATCCTACTGCATTGTCAGCTGTGTAAAAAAGTATATTGTTGGTGTTGTTAGGTGCTGTCAAGTTGGTATCTGACTCATAGCGACCCTCACAGGGTTTTCAATGGCTGACTGTTTCGGGATTGCCTTGGGAGCGGATTGCCAGGTCCTTCTCCCATTTTTGCGGTGCTGGGAATTGAACTCAGGACCTCAGAGATTGCAGCACAGTGCTCTACCAACTAAGCTAAATCCCAGCCCAAAAAAGTATATAGCACATACAATTATGTGCAGTACATAATAGTTGATAAATGACTGTGTTACTGGTTTATGGATATTAGACTGTTTATCATTTTTATAATGTACTTCATAAATATATATGTTATATATATATACACACACATGCACACATACACCAGTTTACTGTAAAAAATATGCTGTGTAAACTTGTAGGAGCCTCATATATCTTGTGTGTATTGTAGCTCTTGATTGCATCAAGAGATCAGGTTGAGGGATTGACCTCTATCACATAGGTTTCTATAAGTACATTCTATGATTGCTCAATGACAAAATTTCCTAAAATGATGTGTTTCTCAGAAAGTATCCCTGTCATTTAATGATGTATGACTGTTATTGAGGCTTCCTTTCTCTCTATATATAAATTATAAAATGCATATTTTTATAAAATCACATATTTTCCTTACAGAGTATTAGAAGGATTAAGTATAGTAAGGTATGACAAATGCTTAACATATGCTGGATTTCAAATATGCACTCAGAAAACATATTATAATATTAATATTGAAGTCCATACTGTCTTGAATTGCTTCTCATTTTAAGAAGCATAACACTGCTGGGCGTGGTGGAGTACACCTGTAATCCCAGAAGCTTGGGAGGCAGAGGCAGGAGGATTGCAAATTCGAGACCAGAGGCAGTCTGTGTAATTTAGTGAGACCCTGTCTCAAGAAGTAAAAAAAAAAAAAAAATGGTCTGGGGGTGCAGCTCAGTGGTCCAGCACTTGCAAAGCATGCAAGTGAGAGGTCCCTGGGTTCAACCCCCAGTACTGCAAAAAAAAAAAAAAAAAAAAAAAAAGAAGCATAACACTCAGAAAAGTGAACTGTTGCTGGGCACAGTGGCACACATCCTTAATCCCAGCATCTTGGGAGGTGGACAGGAGGATCTCAAGTTCAAGGCCAAAGGCAGCCTGTGTAATTTAGGAAGACCCTGTCTTAAAATACAAAGTAAGAGATGGACTGGGAGTATGGATCAGTGGTTGAATGCTTGCCAAAAGCATGTGTGAGGCCCAGGTTCAACTCCCCAGTACTGGAAGAAATGAAGAAGGGGAAGGGGAAAGGGAAGGGGAACGAGAAGCAGAAAAGTGAACTCCTAAAGTGGTTTATATGTTTAATTTTTTCCAGTTGTGTTTGAACTGTAAGCCTGATCTACATTTAACATATCCTCAAATTCTAGTAGGGGAAGGTGTATGGGAGGGAATTAAGGAAGGAGTGGGAAGTTTAATATTCACTAATCTGTTAATCTTTGGCCAATGAAGACAGGTAACTTGCAGAGAGTGCCTCTTAAATCAGGACATCTAAATTGCTCAGATGTTGAATTATTGAGGATCACCCTATCAACTATGAAATTGTTACTTATTATTTAGATATGGTTGATTTGCAAATTATGTGGGTATATCAACATGGTGTAACATCTGAAAACTAATCATTCAATAGTCTAATAATGAACATTATTATATATTATTTAATCTATTCCACTCCTGTGATGAAAACAAAATATAATAGTAAAGGTAAAGCTGATAAATAAATAAGTTGGGTTGGGTGCGTCCCTGAATCTCAGAGAATGTTTTCATTGGTAACTGAGGACATTTGTCTAGAAGGGGTTATTGTATTTTTTCTTTTTAAAGAGCATGAGCTATATAATTCATATCAAAGAGTGAATAAGACATGTCTTATTAGTCTTTAAAGACAGATAATAAAATTAATACCCATATATTCACTGCCTAGGTTAAAAAATAGAACATTCTGGAATCTTAGAGATCCTGTGTGCCCCTCCATGATCATGTCTTTCTTCCTTTGGTGACAACCATTTACTGACTTTGTGTTCGTAATTTCCTCACTTAAAAACAAGTTTTTAAATTACCTATGTATGTACGTGTGTACACCTGACTATGTATAAATGTGAGTACAGTCATTTGCTATATAACAACTTTTTGGTTACTAATAGATGAAAATATGATGGATATCTCATAAAATTATAATATACTTTACGTGTATAGTAGGCTATACTATCTAGGTTTGTATAAGAGCAGTCTATGATGTTCTCACAACATTGTCTAATGAGAGATTTCTCAGATCTTATCCGTGTAAAGATAAGTTGTAGTAAGTACCAACCTAGTTGAATAAGAAAAATGCAAGTGACACTGCTATTATTAGAAGGCCTGCAAGAAAAATAAAAGTCTCTTGGATATAGTTCACAAGAGTTTCTTCTGGAGAAACCTGTGGGCCAAGCCTTTAGTGAACCTTAGGAAAGACAAAACATCAAGCAGGCAAGGAATGTGGTCCAGGAATGTCCAAAGGAAAAATGAATGAGAAGAGTTAGGATGCTTTATTGTTTCTGCCTTCCACCTCTTGATGACTAATCACAGTACTTAAAAGAAGATAAAAAACAGTGGTTCTCAAAGTATGGTTCTTTGGCTGTCATTGTCATCATTATCATCTGAGAACTTAATAGAAATTTCTCAATCCCAGTCTAGAACTGAATCTAAATCTAAGGTTGGGGATAAACAATCCATGCTTTAAAAAGCCCCCTAGTGATTCTGATGCATGCTAAAGACTGAGAAATAGAGGATGTAAGCACACATTACACAAATTCCCAATTGATGCAGATTCAAAGGCATAGGGGGAAGAGCAGGAGCTCAACTGATTGTCTGTGGTCAAGACAGGCTGAATATAATACAAGCCGGCTCACCTTGGCATTCTATCCTCTCATGAAAAGGCAGTTCAAAACAGCAAATGTTGATGGGACTTAACCCTTAATGTGGCTGTCACCTCACTTAAATCTGAACTATTGTCTGCTAAACCTGATACAGAAGTTATTAACCCAAGAACTCCCTTCCTCATTCCACCTTCAGATTACTTTCTCTCTTCTCTTTCCTCTACTCCATGACTTCCTGTTTCTTAGTTTACCCTCTTGTTTTAGTGAAACTCAATATTCAGTAGTTATTTTCAAAAGAATGTAGGGGATGTAAATTTCTTGAGTACTTGAATATCTAAAAGTATCTTTGTTCTATATTCATAGTTGACTAATTGGCTGAATTTAGAGTAATATTGAGGACACTGCTTCATTGATTCATTTTTTTCTTCTAATTTTCTTATTGTGGTAAAATAATGTTGCATAAAATTCTTTATCCTCACCATTTTTAAGTGTATGGCCCAGTAGTATTAACTATCTTTATAATGTACAACTATCACCATGATGCATCCCCATAACTCTTTTCATCTTGTAAACTGAAACTCTGTACCCATTAAATAACAACTTCCCATTCCCATATCTCCCCAGTACCTGGTAACCACCACCCTACTGTTTGGCTTTATAATTACTGTCTGTCTATAATTTTGACTACTCTAAGTATCCCATGTGGGGCTGGGATTTAGCTTAGTTGGTAGAGTGCTGCTCTGTGATCTGAGGCTCCAAGTTTGATTCCCAGCACTGCAAAAATGGGAGAAGGACATGGCAATCTACTCCAAAGGCAATTCCAAAACAGGCAGCTATTTAAAATCCTGTAAAGGCTGCTATTAGTCTGACTGACTCCATGGCACTTCACAGCAACAAGTATCCCAAGTAAATGGGATCATTTTTGTCTTTTTGTGACTAGCTTATTTTACTTAGTATAATGTCCTCAAGGTTCATCCATGTTATACCATATATCAGAATTTCCTTATTTTTTAAGGCTGAATAATAATTCATTGTATATACAATGCCTTAGTTTCCTTATCTGTTTATCCACTTGGGTTGCTTCTGTGTTTAAGCTCTTGTGAATATTGCAGCTATCCATGAGCATATAAATATCTCTTCCCTGCTTCTTTTTCAGAAAACTAAAAATAGAACTATCACATGAACCATTAATCCCACCACTATATATCCAAAGAAAAGGAAATTGGTATGTCGAATAGCTGCACTCCCATTTCATTGCTTCAGTTTCACAATAGCCAAAATATGGAATTAACTTAAGTGTCCATCAGCAGATAAATGGATAAAGAAAATGTAGTATATGTATACAATAGAATGCTGTTCGACCTTAAAAAGAATGAAATTCTGTCATTTTGGACAATATACATCAGTCTATAAGACCTTAAGCTAAGTGAAATGTGCCAGGCACAGAAAGAAAAATACCACATGATCCCACTTATATAAGGAATCTAAAAAAAAAAAAAAAAAAAAGTTGGATTCATAGGAATGGAATGATGGTAAACAGAGGATGGGGGCTTGTGTAGTGGAACACAAAGGAATGGGGAGTGGCTGGTCAAACTGTACAAAGTCTGAGCTGAATAAACAAGGGAATAATTGTTGAGATCTATCACACAGCAGGATGACTATAGGTACTATTAATATATATATATTTTAACAAACTAAGCAAATTTCAAAAAATGTTAAGTGAAGGGGTAGATTGATTAATTAGCTTGATGTAATCATTCCATGTTGTACTCAATAAATGTAATACAAGTATTATTTATTATATGAGTTAAAATAATATTAATTTAAAATAAAATTGCAACCACTTTCCCATCCTCCCCAAAGAAAGATCCTGTCTTCATGTTTTTAGTAATAAGGTTCTATTTGTTTATTTATTTTAAAGTTTACTATGTATAATTGGCCTGCAGCTGTACCACTGTGGCATCTAGTCCCATTTTGGAAGCTAAGCAGGGTGGGGCCTGGTTAGTACTTGGGTGGAAGAGGGCCTGGGAACACCAGGGGCTGTAGGCTTGGGAGAAGGACCTGGCAGCCCACTCCCAAAAAACAATTAGCCATTGAAAACCCTATGAATAACAGAGAAGCACTGACAATAGTGTTTTGCCTATTGTATGTAGGGTAGCTATGAGTCGGACACTGACTCTATGGCACTCAACAACAATAACAACAATGTATAATTAAGGTTTACAACATGATGTTATAGAATACACATAGATAGTAAAATAGTTACTCTTGTGAAGTAAATAACATATGTGTCATCTCACACAATTAGCTTTTTTTCACAAAAGTAGCTAAAATCTATTTAATAAAAATCTACATTTTCATTATTTATGGTCTTCATGTTAAACATTAGATCTCTAAATGTATTCATCCTATATGTCTACTACTTTGTATCTTTTGAACTGCATCTCCATATTCTCCCATCCTCTCACTGTCCCTGGTAACCACTATTTTATTCTTTATCTGTGTATTTGGCCTCTTTTTTTTTTCTCTAAAGTCCATATACAGTAAGATCAAGTAAATATTTTTCTTTCTGGATCTGTCTTATTTCACTTAATGCAATGTTTCCAGGTTCATCCATGTTGTGGCAAATAGCAGTATCACATTCATTTTTAAGGCTAAATAATAATCCATTTTATATACACCACATTTTCTTTATCCATTCATCCATCAAAAGACATTTAGGTTGATTCCATATCTTGGCTCTTAAGAATATTCCATCCATTAAGATGGGAGTTCAGACATCTTTATGAGGTGATAATTTCATCTTTTTGGATATATACATAGAAGAGGAATTGCTGGGTAGGTCTTCTTTTAATTTCTTTAGGAATCTCCACACTATTTTCCATAATGGCAGCATTAATCCATCTTCCCACCAACAGTTACTAGGGTTCTCTTTTTGCCAAACTTTCACCAACATTTGTTATTTCTTGGCTTTTTAATAATTCTGCTTTACATTTTTGCGAGTATAGAACCAGAAGTGGAATTTTTAGATCATATGTTAATTCTATTTTTAATTTCTCAAGGAACTACTATACTGTCTTCCACAGCAGCTGCACCAACAGTGCACAAGTTTCCAGTTTCTTCACTTTCTAGCCAACACCTGTCACTTTCTGTTTTTCTTAAAACAATATCCATCCTGATAGGTGTGAAGTGGTATCTTATTTTAGTTTTGATTTCCATTTCTCTAGTGATTAGTGATGTTGAGTAACTTTTAATATGTTGATTAGCCATTTGTATATATTTTTTGGAGACATGTCACTTCTAACTTTTTGACCACTTTTTAATTGGATTGCTTCATCTTTATATTGTTTTATTATTGAGTTTTAGGTGCTCTCTATGTATTTAGAATATTAATCCCTTATCAGATACAGACATTCGGCATCTATGAGTTCTTTATCTGTGGATTCAACCAATAGAGTATCAAAAATGTGGTTAGGCCTATGATACTTGCATCTATACTGAACATGTATAGACTTAAAAAAATTTTTTTGTCATTGTTCCTAAACAATACAGTATAATAACTGTTTACATAACATTTGCATTGTATTAGGTTTTATAACTAATTTAGAAATAGTTTAAAGCTGGGGTTCCCAGCTCCTGGATCAAGGTCCAGTACTAGTCTGTGGCCTATTAGAAACATTGTCACATAGCAGGAGGTAAGCAGCGGAGGTAAGCAGTGGGCTGCTGAGTGAGCTGAGTGAAACTTCATCTGTATCACACAATAAATACTATGTGCTTGAATCAGCCTGAACCACTCATCACCCGTGTCCATGGAATAATTGTCTTCCAACTGGCCCTTGGTGCCAAAAAGGTTGGGGACCACAGGTTTAAAGTATACAAGAAGATATGCATAGACTCTATGCTAATACTATGCTATTTTATGTAACAAGCTTGAGTATCCACAGATTTTGTTATCCACTGAGGGCTGACTATATATGATTTACAAATATTTTCTCCTTTTCTGTGAGTTACCATTTTACTCTGTTAACAGTGTCTTTTCATGTATAAATTTTTAAATTTTCACAAAATCCCTTTTGTAAATTTTTTCTTTTGTTGCCTCTGCCTTTGGTGTCATATCTAAAAAATCATTGCTCCATTGCTTCTTATTTTTCCAGCATTCTTACTTCAGTGTTGCTATTGAGAAGTCTAAAGTCATTTAATATTTGCTTCTCCCTCCCCTAAAAGTGACCTGTTTATTTTTTCCTCCTGAAAGCATGCAGAGTCTTCAGTTTGTCCCCACAATTATGAAATTTCCCAAGAATATGTCTTATTGCAGTGAGTAGTTTTTATTAATTATGCTGTATGTTCAGTGGGCCTTTCAGTTTGGAAACTTACATATTTCACTCCTGGGATATTGTATTGAATTATTTTGTTAATCTCCATTTATTTATTTATTTATTTATTTACAAGTTTTTAAATTTATTTTTTCAGTACTAGGTGGTTGAACCAGGGTCTCTTGCATGCTAGGCAAGTGCTCTATAACTGAGTTGCACTCCTAGCCCATTTTTTATATTTTATTTTGAGACAGAGTTTGACAAATGCATAGGCTGCCTCTGGACTTGAATCTACAATCTTCCTGCCTCAGTCACCTGAGTCACTGGGATTACAGGTGTGTACCATGGTGCCCAGTTCAATATCTTTATTTTTCTCTTTCCTCTGTATTCTATAACTCTTGTTCATTTGTTAGTTTTGTATGTTGCATCTCCTGGATTTTAAAAATTAAAAAAAATTTTTTTTTAAATTTTTTGATGTTTTATCCCCTTTTTGTTCTTGGAATGATACCTTTTCATAGCCTTTCATTCTTGTATTATGGATATAAGTTCTCATCTTGTCTCTCTGAGGACATTGATAATGATTTTGAGGTTTTCATCACTGCACATGATTTATTTACTCTAAATTGCTTTTGCATTTCATTTTTGGTCTATATCTTCTATGTTAGAGGCTTTCCTTGGATGTCTGACTTGGTTGTCTGCCCATATTAAAGTATTAAGAACTAAAACATTGATTGGAAGCTCTGAATGTATGCATACAGGGCTCATCATTCTTGAACTTCATAAAATAAAGGTGGACTGTTTATTGGGGAGTCCCTAATATTAGTATTGTTTACATCTTGTTTCTCAAATTTCCTGAGAAGATGCTTCCAGTATCTTCCCTGGCTCCCAGTATTCTGGAACTTGAATGGGGATAAGGGAAAAGGGATGCAGTACTCACTTCCTCAGATAGCATTAACCTACTCTTCCTTATTTGGCAACCCCTTTACCTCTAGTCTCTTTGGCTAAGATGCTAAGGGTTGATAATAGAATATATGCATGGTTCTTCCTTAGGCTTTTTCTTCTCTGACATTCAGTGGAGTTGAACTGGGCCTCTCCATAGGCTTAAAAGTATTTCTACATAACACTATTTGTATAATGCCAAAAAATCTTGCATTCTGCAAAATCATTCTAGAAAAATAGGGATTCTGGAAAAAATGGGGTTAGGAAAATACTACTCAAGATTGTAATTTTGAATACTACTCCAAACCAACAATAACAATTTCTTTTCTTTTCTTCTCTTGTGCATTTGTGTGTTTGTTTGTTTAGATTAGGTCTCACTACATAGTCCAGGATCACCTTGGACTCATGATCCTCTAGCTTCAGTCTCCTGAATCCTGGGATTAAAGATGTGCACCACCACATCTCACTGCAACAACAACAGTTCTAATTTTTTAAAAAGGTATCACTAGTAGTGAATCAGTGAAATTTGAAGTTAAAAACATGATATCATTTTCATTAGTATCCAAATAAATAAAAAATAAGTATAAATCTAATAGAAATATATGCAAGATCTGAAAAATTCCAATGAAAGCCACCATAGAAGAATTAAATAAATGGAGAATGTTCCATTTTCATGGATAAGAAGACTAAATAATGTGAAGTTATCAATTTGATGTATCAATGCAATCTCAATAAAAATCTAAGAAAGTAGTTTTTGTGGATGTTAACAAACTAATTCAGGTTTACCTGAACAGACAAATGACCCAGAATAGCCAACCAACCCAATACTAAAGAAGAACAAAGTCAGAGAACTGACATTATCAGACTTTGAGTTTTACTATAAAGATACAATAAGACAGTGTTGTATTGGCAGAAGAACAGGCAAAGATATCAATGGAACAGAATAGAGAGCCCAGAAATAGACCTTATAAATATAGTCAACTGATCCTTGGCAAAGGAGAAAGGCAATACAATGGGAAAAAGAGATAGTATTAAATTATACTTTAACCACTGGAAGTTCATTTGCAAAAAAAAAAAGAAAAAAGAAAAAAGAAAAAGTCTAGACACAGATTTGATATTAAATGTACACCCCCATCCCCTGCTCATGTATTGAAGGCTTGGTCCCCAGCTGATGGTCCTGTTTTGGGAGGTGCTGGAAACTTTAGTTGGTGGGCCCTTACTGAAGGAAGTGGGTCAATGGGGGCATGTCCTTTGGGATGTACCTTGCTCTAGCTGCTTCCAATCTATCTCTTTCTGCTTCCTGGCTGCCACAAGGAAACCATCTCTACTACACCCTTCTGTTATGATGTACTACCTTACCACAGGACCAGAAAGAGTGGAGCTAGTAACCATGGACTGAAACCTCTGAAACTGTGAGCTAAAATAAATCTTTTCTCTTTAAATTGTTTCTCTCAGATATTTGTCACAGTGATGAAAAGTCTGACTAACACAGATATCCTACAGCCTCCAAAAAAAGTAATCACAAAAATCTCAAAATGAATCATAGACCTAAATGTAAACCAAAAACTATAACACTCCCAGAATATAACATAGGAGAAAGTCTAGATGACTTTGGGTTTGGTAGTGACCTTTTACATACAACAGTGCAAAGGTATAATCCATGAAATGAGGAATTGTAAGCTATACTTTATTAAAATTAAAAATTTCTTCTTTGTGAAAGACAATGTCAAGCATAGGCTCTGGAGAAAATATTTACAGAGCACATCTGATAAAGGACTATAGGACCATTATCCAAAATATGAAAAGAACTCTTAAAATTCAACATTAAGAAAATAATCCAATTAAAGTTGAGCCTAAGACCTTAACAGTCATCTCACTTAAGAAGATTTACAGATCAGAAACAAGGATATGAAGATATTCCACATCATATGTCATCAAGAAAATGCAAATTTAAACAACAATGAGATCCAACTATGCACCTATTGTTCTTGTTGGGTGCCCTCAAGTCGGATCTGACTCAGTGACCCTATGTACGACACAACAAAACAAAACTCAACACTATGCCAGGCACATGATCTTTTTTCTTTGAGCGCCTTGTTTCAGCCACTATATTTCCTCTCATTTTGAGTTCATGCCACATCAAGAAAAGGAGATCTCAGGGGCTTTACTCCAGTCCCTTCATGGTCATTACAGTTGACTCCATCTTGAGGAGGCAACTTTTTCCTGGTCATTCCTTGAATGCCTTCCTGCTTGGGGGCAGGGACTCATTTTCCAGCACTATATTTGACAGTGCTTTTCTGCTATCCATAGGGTTTTCAATGGCTAATTGTTTCAGGACTGGGCTGCCACGTCCTTTTCCCTATTCTGAGCCTGGAAGCTCAGGTGAAACCTGTCCACCATGGGTGACCCTGCTGATATCTGAAATACTGGTGGCATAGTTTGCAGCAACACACAAGGCCCCCCAGCGCAACAAGCTGACAGTATTGTGGGGTACACACCTATTAGAATGACCAAACTCTGCTTCGGGTCTGGTGGTGCATGTCTGTAATCCTAGCACTTGGAGGCTGAAGCAGGCAGATCACTGTAAGTTTGAGGCCAGCCTGGTCTAAGAAGTGAGTTCCAGGCCAGCATGGGCTACACAGCAAGAACTGTGTCAAAAAACTATGGAGAACTAAGAAAAAAAGAATGGCCAAAATCCAGAACACTGACACCACAATATGTGAATATGTGAATGTGAGACAGGAAATTTCATTCATTGTTGGTGGAAATAAAAGTGGTACATGCAGTTACTTTGGAGAACAGTTGAATGATTTCTTACAAAATTAAACATAAAATGGACTAAAGAAATGAGGAAGGGGGCAAGAAGAAAAGTTAATGGGAGAAAAGAAAAGAAATATCATATATGTTGTCCTTATGGCAAAATTGGGATATACATATATAGATAGGTATACTCGCAAGAAAGTATGTAAGTAGAAAGAAGACCATTGGTGGGATGGGAGGGGATGAGGGACGGGGGTCATGAGAGGTTTAGGGGGAAGTTAACACAAACAATGTACAATAAAATGCATATATGGAAATGTCATAATGAGACCTATTAAGTTGTACATTAAAAATTACTAACAAAACCAAACCCACACACACACACAAAAACCTAAACATATTCTTACCATATGATCCAGCAATTGTGCTCTTTGGTATTTACCCAAAGGAGCTGGGAACATGTCCAGATAAACACTAGCATATAAATATTTATATCAGCTTTATTCATAACTGTGAAAACTTGGAAGCAGCTAAGATGTCCTGCAGTAAGTTAATGGATAAACTGTTGTGCGTCCAGACATTCTCAGTGTCAGCACTACAAATATGAGCTATAAAGCCATGAAAAGTCATGGAAAAAACTTGAATGCACATTTTAAGTAAAATAAGTCAATTTGAAAAGGCTACATAGAGTACTATATTATTTCAACTCTGACATTTTTAAAAAGGCAAAATTATAGAGACAGTGAAAAGATCAGTGGTTGTCAAGAGTTGAGGAGAGGGAGGGATAAGTAGAAGAGCAGGGAGGATCTCTAGGGCAGTGAAACTACGCTGTATGATACTGTAAGAGTGGAAAAAAACCATTGTACTTTTGTCTAAACCCATAGAATCTATAAAGCAGAGTAAACTCTAATGTAAACTATGGACTTTGAGTGGCTATGTATCAATGTAGTTTCATTGACTGTAATAAATTTATTACTCTGATGTATGAGTAATAGAGGAGGTGGTGCATGTGTGGGAGCAGGAGATATGTGGGATATGTCTGTGCCTTCTGCTCAATTTTGCTGTGAACCCAAATTGCTCAAAAAAAGTCTATTAAAAATAAACAAATCCCAAAGAACACAGTTAAAACTCCACACGCCTTTATACCCAGCATTATTCAATAGATCCTGTGTAGACTTAAACAGAGGTATATGTCCTTGAGAGCATTTGCTTCTAACAGATTAGTAGCAGTAAAAAATTTGCTCTGATCCAAATGGATCTTTTCACTGATTTTCTTTAACATGCAATGTCTTCAACTGGACTCCTAGTTCCCTGAAACTGCTAATGAAATAGGAAAAGTAGAGGTTCTTGAAGTGACTAAACCAGCCAATGTTTGCAGAAAAGAATTTTCAACATTTAAACATCCATCCTCCAGGATTCCATTTTTTTAAAGGTTTTGTGAGAAATCTTGTCTCTTGTGGTTTCAAAATGATGGGGAAAGGTACACATGAGTGTACACAATTTCTAAATTGTATTCGTATCATCTGATCACCCACTGTGTTTGGATTAGTTCTCATTAGAGAAATGCATTATGTCAGAACAGACCATACACCTCACTGCTGTCAGCCATTTGTGTTCCTAGACTTGCTTTAACTATCCTTGTACTGCCTTTAAGAATGCTGATAATTCCTTTACTCTGTAGGTGCTCCATTCCTCCTCCATCTCTGTCCAGATTCTCTATATTTTGGGTGGTGTGCTCTAGTCACTGGAGTTGTGATTCTTTCCTTGTTTAATTGACAGTGTTGTTTTTCTTTTTCCTCTCAAGTTTTCATCCCTATGGTTTTCAGGAAATTTTGAGAGAAGGCAGTGAAGGAAAATATCATTATTTCACCATCTTTATCTATATGCCCTCAGTCTTCAAGGAAGCTTACTTAAAGTTAGCTGGACATTTTACTGGTTTGCTTTGGCCCCAGAGAAGAGTCACTGGAGACTTATGAAGAAAGAGAGGCTGTAAGGAATCAGAGGGAAGGAGCACTTGAAGGAAGTATTTCTAGAAACAGCAGAGTCTCTGGCTATTGATCTAATTTAATTGAACCTGATTTCAAGTCTTCCAGTACATCCTTATTCTCTACATTTTGAATCAGCAGAACCACCTAGGAATTTGTGAAGAAGCAGATTTCTGGGTCCAATTCATCGGGACCCATTCTGGGAAATGCTGGCTGGGAAGGAAGTGAAGGAGAGCTGGCAGGTGACTGTAATGTGCACTTCCCATATCAAGATGCAACCTTGTAGGGAAATGGAAAGCTGATGGCAGGAAGAGATAGCTCACTGGCATTGACTATGCAGGATGAAGACGTGCATCTCGGATTTGGGGTTCAGAACTGAGAGAACCTGATTTAGTATACATTGTCTTAAAAGGAAGCACAAATTCTTCTTCCAATATGAAATAGTCAATTTTCCCCTATTCCTCCCACTAGGTACAACTGTAATCCTAGACATTATATACAAAACAAACATAGGAAGACCTGAAAAGTGAAGAGAAGAGGCAAAGAAGCTAGAGACCTCAGCACCTTAGGAATGATATAGTGGTAAGTTCCCTGGGTTGTCTTTTTACTCCATGTATTTCAGACTCAGTGTTGGAGAAAGCAATATCTAGAAACACAAATGGATATAGATAAATGTCCAAAGAAAAATCTGGTATCTTTTGCCAAAGGATTAGGAAAGGGCCAGCATAGCAAGATACTAATCACCAGATTTCAGCAAAATATCACAGAAAAAAATCACAATCCTACCACTTTCCCCCTACAGTGCAGGTCAAGTGGGGAGCCTAGACCTTGACCCTTAAGAGGCTATAAGGAGGCACCCTAATATCCCCCTGAGCTGGTGGCAGAGAAGGCTGAATGAGGATCTGGAACTTCCATTCCTGCCAAACTACAGTAAGCCTCTACCTGTGCTACTAGTGGAGACCACATGGACTACCCCTCCCACCTCAAGTAGGAGGTGGCCCTTCCTCTCCCATGAGGATGTTAGAGGAGGCCTAATGGAGAGTCAGGACTTTTACCAACACTCAAAGAAAACAAGGCCACCCCTACCCCACTGTGGCACTGGAGTCCAAATGGGGATCAGTAACGAGGCATGCCTCTCCAGCCAATGGAGTGGAAAATTCTTGAAAGCAGTTAGAGAGAAAGGACACTTTACCTACTACTTACATGAAAAAAAATTAACAAGCACATTTTTTTTGTCAGAAGCCATGGAGGCCAGAGGAGAATGGTACAAGAGTTTTTGAGTGCTGAAGGAAAAGAACAAACTGTTAGTCTAGAATTCTATATCCAGTAGAAATATCCTATAGGCATAAAGAGGAAATCAAGACATTCTCAGATGATGGAAAATTAAGGAAATTTGTTGTCAGCAGGCCTATCCTAAAGAATAGCTAAAGAAAATTTTCAAAAAGAAAGAAAGAAAGAAAAAGAAAGAAAAAAAGAAAGAAAGAAAGAAAGGAAAAAAAGGGCAAAAGAAGCATGGAATACCAGGGAATAAGGAGAGAGAGAGAGAGAGAGAGAGAGAGAGAGAGAGAGAGAGAGAGGGAGGGAGAGAGAGAACGCGAGCACGTGAGCGAGTGCAATAGACTTCCCTTTTGTTGAGTTTTCTAAATTATGTTTGATTACTGAAGGAAGAATATAATAGTATAATGTGGTTTGAAAATATGGAGAGGAGAGCCATTAGGCTGTTGACTCTTTCTCAAGCAACCCACTCTGTGTTCTAAGGGCATCTCCTTTCCTGCTTCTCTTAATAAACTCACTTTACAAACTGAAAAAAATATAGAGAGGAAATAGTTAAGACAATTACAAATGGTAGAGAGTAAAGGGATACAAGAAAGACACAGTTTCTATTCTTCACTCCAACTGTTAGAATGTTGACCCACTGGACTATGATAAGTTATGTATCTGTAATGTAATGCTTAGAGACCTATAAAGAAAAACACTAAAAAAATACTGTAATAAATCAAGATAACATTCTAAAAAATGTTAAAGTAACTTACCTGAATGCAAGAAAATGAAAACAGAGAAACAAAAATACAGACAAATTGAACATAAGATAAAAATAAAATGGCATAATTAACCCTTAACATATCAATGATTACATTAAATTTAAGTAGTTTTAACATACCAGTTAAAAGAGAGAAATTGGCATAATGGATTAAAAATGATCCAACTATATGTTGTATAAGAAACTTACTACAAATTGTTCAAATTGTTCAAATGTACAAATGTTCAAATGATATATACATATATATGTATATATGTATATATGTATAAAATATATGTATATATCATTTGATATATATATGTTAATAATAAAGAATGTAAACTGGGCATGTTGGTACACACCTGTCATCTGAACACTTGGGAGGCAGAGGCAGGAGGATGTCAAGTTCAAGAAGAGCCTTTGATACATAGTGAGTTCCGGGCCAGTCTGGGCTATATAATGAAACCCTGTCTACAAAATAATAATAATAACAACAACAACAATGGTGGTAGTAGTAGTAGTGGTGGTGGTGGTGGTGGTGGTGGTGGTGGTGGTGGTGGTGGTGGTGGTATGATGGTGTATGGCTATAACCCAAGCACTTGGGAGTCTGAGGTAGGAGTATTGGGAGTTTGAGGCCAGCCTGGGTGACATCATGAGACTGTCTCAAAAAACCAAAACCAAACCAAAACAAAAAGAATATAACATATATACTTTGCAATTTTAATCAAAAGAAGGCAGAGTGGCTACCTTAATATCAAATGAAGTAGATTCTAGAGAAAAGAAAAATATCAAGGACAGAGACATTACAGAATGACAAAAGAAAAGGTAAATCCACCAAGAAAACAGATTAATCCCAAGAATGTGTTTATCAAACATCAGAACTGTAACATATGTGAAACAAAAATGATAGAAATGAAATGTTGGTTGGTTGGTAGGTGCTGTAGAGTTGTGTCTGACTCATAGCAACCCTCATAGGGTTTTCAATGGTGGTTTTGAGATTGCCTCAGGAGTGGATTGCCACGTCCTTCTCCCGTTTTTGTCATGCTGGGAATCGAACCTCAGAGACTGCAGAACAGTGCTCTACCAACTGAGCTAAATCCCAGCCCAGAAATGAAAGGAGAAATAGAAAAATCCAGAAATATAATTGGTGACTTTAACATTTCTCTTTCAATAGTCAGTAGAACAATTAGAGAGAAAACGTATTGAGTATACAAAGGAACTCAACAGCACCGTTAGCCAATGGTATCTAGTTGACATATAAAATACTTCATGTGACAACTGTAGAATACATATTCTTTCCAGGCACCCATGGAATATATACCAAGGTAGACTATATTGTGGGCCATAAAACATACCTCAAAAAAGTTAAAAGAAAGAATTGAAATCACATAGAGTCAGTTCTCAGACCACAGTGAAATAAAACAAGAACTGGATATTAGAAAGATAATAGAAAAATCTTCAAACACTGGGAAGCTGAACAGCAAATTTCTAAATGATGTTTATGCCAGAGGAAGTCTCAAGAGAAACAAGAAAAAAATACATCTAATGAAATGACTCCTCAAGTGTCTGTCAGTTTGTCATATTGTGAGGGATTCCATGTTGCTGTGATGCTGAAAGCTATGCCACTGGCATTTCAGATACCAATAGGGCCACCCACAGTGGAAGGGTTTCAACTGAGCTTCCAGACTAAGACAGACTAGGGAGAAGGACATGACAACCCAAAATGAAACAATTAGCCATTAAAAACCCTATGAATAGGAGAAACATTGTCAGATATAGTGCTGGAAAATGAGCCCCCCACATTGCAAGGCACTCAAAAGAAGACTGGGGAAGAACTGCCTCCTCAAACCAGAGTGGACCTTATGAAGGAAATGGAGTAAAGCCCCAGGGACCTCCATTTGCTGATGGGGCATGACTCAAAATGAGAAGGAACAACTGTAAACACCCATTAGTAATTGGAATGTGGACTGTACATAGTATGAATTTAGGAAATTTGAAAATCACCAAAAGGCAAGTGGAGTGCATAAATGTTGACATTCTAGGCATCAGTGAACTAAATGGACTGGCAAGGGCCATTTTGAATAGATAATCAAATGGCCTACTATATCCGGAATGATAACTTAAAGAGAAATGGGGTTGCATCCATCATCAAAAAGTACATCTCAAGATCTGTCCTGAAGGACAATGCTGTTAGTGACAGAATAATAACCATATGGCTATAAGGAAGGCCAGCTAATATGACTATTGTTCAAATATATGCACCCAAATGCCACAAATGGAGAAAGAAAAAATTTCTACCAGCTTCTGCAGTTTGAACTTAATTGAACATACAATCAGGATGCACTCATAAGTGCTGATAACTAGAATGCAAAAGTTGAAAACAAAGAAGAAGGCTCAGTAGTTGGGAAACATGGCCAGGGTGACAGAAAAGATGCTGGAGACCACATGATAGAATTTTGTCAGACCAATGACTTTTTCATTGCAAATAAATTTTTTCTTGAACATAAATAGTAACTATACACATGGAGTTCACTAGATGGAACACACAACAATCAAATTGAGTACATTTGTAGAAGGAGACTATGGAAAAGCTCAGTATCTAAAATGAGAACACGACCAGGTGCTGATTGTGGCTAAGACCACCAGCAGCTCATATGCAGGTTCAAACTGAAGGTGAAGAAAATCAGAACAAGTGTGTGAAAGCCAAGGTATGACCGTGAATATATCCCACCTGAGTTCAGAGACCATCTTAAGAACAGATTTGATGCATTAGTCACTAATGATTGAAGACCAGACGAGTTGTGGCATGATATCAAAGATGTCATCATGCACGAGGAAAGCAAAATGTTATTCAAAAGACAGGAAAAAAGGAAAGACCAAATTATATGTCAAAGGAGACCCTAAAACTTGCCCTTGAATGAGGAGCAGCTAAAGTAAAAGGAAGACCTGATGAAGTTAAAGAACTAAACAGAAGATTTCATAAGGCAGCTCAAGAAGACAAAATCAAATATGACTACATGTGCAAAGAGATGGAGATAGAAAAGCAAAAAGGAAAAACACTCTGTTTTTCTCAAGCTTAAAGAATTGAAGAAAAATTTCAAGTCTTGAGTGGCAATAGTGAAGGATTCTACAGGGAAAATATTAATCAACACAGGAAACATCAAAAGAAGATGGAAGGAATATTGTTGTTGTTGTTAGGTGCCGGTTGAATCGGGATCCGACTCATATCGACCCTCTGTACAACAGGGGAAACACTATTGTCAGTGCTTCTCTGCTGTTCATAGGGTTTTCAATGGCAGATTGATTTTTGGGAGGGGGTTGCCAGGTCCTTCTCCCAAGCCTACAGCTTCTGGTGTTCCCAGGTGGTCTCCCATCCAGGTACTAACCAGACCCGACCCTGCTTAGCTTCCGAGATCTGACAGGATCGGATGCCACAGGGCTACCGCTGCAGGCGGAAGGAATATACAGAGTCATTATATTAAAAAGAATTGGTGGATGATCCACCATTTTAGGAGGTTGCATATGATCAGGAACCAATAGTACTAAAGGATGATGTGGAAGTGCTCTTGAAGGAACTGGGGAAAAACAAGGCTCCAGGAATTGATGGAATACCAATATAGATGTTTAAACAAATAGATGCAGCCCTGGATGTGCTCACTTGTTTATGCCAAGAAATTTGGAAAACAGCTACTTGGCCAACTGATGAGAAGAGATCCATATTTGTGCCTATTCCCAAGAAAGGAGATCCAACTGACTGTGGAAATTATTGAATGATATCATTAATATTTCATTCAAGTAAAATTTTGCTACAGATCATTCAAAAGTGATGACAGCAGTATATTAACAGGGAACAGCCAGAAAATCAAGCCAGACTCAGAAGAGGGCATAGAACGGGGGGCATCATTGCTAATGTAAAAGGGATAGTAGCCAAAAGCAGAGAATCCCAGAAAGATGGCTATGTTATATTGACTATGCAAAGGCATTTGATTGTGTGAATCATAACAAATTATGGATAACATTATGAAGAATGGGAATACTAGAGCACTTAATCATACTCATAAGATATCTCTCTATGGACCAGGAAGCAGTCGTTCAAATGGAACAAGGAAATACTGCCTGGTTTAATGTCAGGAAAGGTGTGTGTCAGGGATATGTCCTTTCACTGTACCTCTTCAGTCTCTTTGCTGAGCAAATAATCCAAGAAGCTGGACATGGCATCAGGATTGGAAGAAGACTAATTAACAACCTGCATTATGCAGAAGACACAACTCTGCTTGATGAAAATGTAGAGGATTTGAAACATTTACTGATGAAGATCAAAGAACACAGTATGGATTGCACCTCAACATCAACAAAACAAAAATACTTCAATCTGGGTCATTAAGCCACTTCATGACAAATGGAGAAAAGAGGTTGTCCAAGATTTTGCTTTCCTTGGTTCTATAATCAACACCCATGGAAGCAGAAGTCAAGAAATCAAAAGATGCATTGCATTGAGAAAAGCTGTTTCAAAAGACCTCTTTAAAGTGTTGAAAAGTAAAGATGTCACACTGAAGATTAAGGTATGCCCAACTCATACCATGGTATTTTCAATTGCTGCATATGCTTGTGAAAACTAGATGTTGAATGAGGAAGACAGGAGAAGAATTGATGATTTTGAATTACAGTGCTGGAGATGAATATTGAATATGCCATGGACTGCCAAAAGAACCAACAGATCCGTCCTAGAAGGGCAACCAAAGTTCTCCTTGGAAGCAAGGGTGGTTAGACTGTGTCTTACATATTTTGGACAAGCAGTCAGGAGGGACCAGTCCTCGGAGAAGGACATCATGTTTGGGAGAGTGGTGGGTCAACAAAAACAGGAAGACTCTCAACTAGATTGATTGACACAATATCTGTAACAGTGGGCTTAGACATAAGTATGATCCTGTGCCTGGCACCATGTCAGAGAGTGTTTTGTTCTGCTGTGCATAGGGTCACTATGAGTTGGACCCGACTCAGTGGTACCTAACAACAACAACAACAACAACAACAACAACAACAACAACAACAACAACAGTGTAATGACAATGAAATTGCAGCAGATGCATACTTTGGGTGAAGTTGGAGCAGTACTGAGAAGGAAAAGCTTAAAAGGAAGCATGCTAGTTTCTGTGGTGCATGCCTGTAATCCCAGTGACTCAGGAGGCTGAGGCAGGAGGATTGCTAGTAGAAAGCCAGAGGCAGCATGAACAATTTAATGAGACCCTGTCTCAAAAATAAAAAATGGGGCTGAGGGTGTAGCTCATTTGCGGAGCCCTTGCTGGGGATGCATGAAGCACTGGGTTAAAGGCCCTGGTACAGAAAATAAGAATAAAAATAAATAAAGCCATGGAGATTTTAAAATTCTTCTGAGTGATGAGATAAGCTTTGACTATATATAAAAGGCCAGTGTTAGGGCAAGAATTGAGCTTTTCAGATCCTGAGCTCTGATGTGCCCATGTGAACAATTGCAGAAACAGGCTTGTGCCCTGATTAAAGTGGAATCTTTGCTGCTCCCTCCCTATCAGCTTTCTCTCTTGTAAACTTTTGGATGATGTTCATAGTGTAACCTATGTGTCATCAATAGCATTTGAGAATCAAACTTCCCTTTAGTATCCAAATACCATAGCCAATGTCCCCATCTTAAGAAGACTACAGGAATTTCCAGTCTCTCAAATCTCTCTGAGTATTCTTGAATTTCTTGGTGTAGTCTAATACATCCTGGAATTGCCTGTCAGTTCTCTTTGTGGACACTTCTTGAGGTTGCAGTACTGACTCTTCTTGTGGTTTCAAGCATCCATTGTCTGTTTTGCCCCCAAATATGGACATGAACTTCCCTTCATTCTTCAGAGTTAGGTTAGCACATGACTGAAAGATATTTGATTTGTGTTGGTGAATTAAACTTATGGAGTTTTATAACAAAGGGAGAACATAAATTAAAATTGGCTACTAGACATCATAGTATTTACAGTTTCTAGGGCACATCTGCCACCAGGAACTCTTTATCATCTTCTCTTTTTTGCCTCTCACCTTCTTGGTATCGTCAGCACTGTTGCTGGGACCTGCTGCAGAAAACTGTTTTTTTCTTGGTCTTTTCCTCCTACTTCTGGAGCTGACCCTCTTAACCCCATGCCACCAGAAGAAACTGGAAACTTCTCAACATTTAAAAAGCAAAAGCAAGCAAACAAAGAAAAAATTTAAAAAACTTGTTTCAAGAATATTGTTCTTTTTGTTAGATTAGCAGTTTTATTTAATACATCCTATACGCTCTCCTTGGGAAAAGGACCTGGCAACCCACTCGCAAAATTCAATCCACCATTGAAAACCCTATGAATAGCAGAGAAGCACTGACAATAGTGTTTCACCTGTTGTACATAGGGTCGCTATGAGTCAGATACTGACTCAATAGCATCTAACAACATGACAACAACATATGCTCTTCTGCAAAAACAGGGGAAAGATGTGGCAATCCACTCTCCAAGCAATCAGCCGTTGAAAGCCCTATGAAGGTCATTATGAGTAAGACTTAACTCCACAGGACCTAACAACAACAACAATGTATGCTCTTTCATGTGTGCATCCAGAGTAGCTGTATTAGTTTTCTAAAGCTACTATAACAAATTATCATAAGCTAAGTGCCTTAAAAGCAACAGGAATTCCCACTGTAATGTCCTTATCCTATCTTGATTACATCTGTAAGACCATATTTCCAAATAAGATTGCATTCACTGTGAATTAGGACTTCAACACATCTTTTTCAAGGACATAGTTCAACTTACAACACTAGCACACATACATAGCATATGTCACAGTAGGCATTTCTTTAAATTGCTTTGTCTAGACTAAGTTCTTTGCAAACAGAGAGCTTTCCTGTCTTATTCACTATTTTGTCCCCAGGGCCAAGGAGAGAAGCTGGCACATTACAAATGCTCAGAGAATATTTGAATAAGTGAAAACTCTCAAATCTCAAATTCTCTGTGCTTTTACTGCTCCATCTAAGCTCTACTTCTTCTTTCATTCAAACCCTGCAGGTGTCCTCTGGAATTCTTGCATCTTGCTCTGCAGCTAGTACATTTTACTGAGGCAGCTCTCATCTTTCATTGACAGCTTTCATTCCCTTCTAAGGTCATTGTTGTTATTGTTGTTAGGTGCCATTGAGCCAGGTCTGACTCAGTGACCCTATATACAACAAAATGAAACACTCCCCAATACTTTGCCATGCCTGGCACTATGTCAGTCCTTCTCTGCTATTCATAGGGTTTTTTTTTTTTTTTTTTGAGGTACTGGGGGTTGAACCCGGAGCCTCGCGCCTGCATGCTCTGCAAGTGCTGGACCACTGAGCTGCACCTCAGCCCATTTTTTTTTACTTTTTGAGATAGGGTCTCGCTAAGTTACGCAGACTGCCTCTGGTCTAGAAATTGCAATCCTCCCACCTCCGCCTCCCGAGCTGCTGGGATTATAGGTGTGCGCCACCACGCCCGGCCTTTCATAGGGTTTTCAATGGCTGATTATTTTGGGATTGCTTCAGGAGTGGGCTGCCAGGTCCTTCTCCCATTTTTGTGGTGCTGGGGATCGAACCCAGGGCCTCACAGAGAGCAGAGTGGCACTCTACCTACTGAGCTGAACCCCAGCCCTTCTTTTGTCATTACAGCATCCTAACTCAAGACATTGCTGTTTCTTGGACTACAATGAAGGCCTCTGGAAAGTTCCTCCAACATCCTCTTACAACAGCTTTCCCATGCATTCTCCACACTGCAGCTTGAGGAATCATATTGAAATATAAATCTCACATACCATTCTACTACTTAAAATCTGTTCACCATGTATAGGATAAATTCCAAAAAAATTTTTTTAAACCTAGGGATTGAACCTAGGGCCTCATTCATGCTTTGCAAGTGCTCTACCACTGACCTGCACTCCCAGCACAATTTTTACTTTTTGTTTTTGAAACAGGGTCTCACTAAGTTTTGAAGCCTGCCTCTGGCCTCAAACTTGTGATCCTCCTGCCTCTGCCTCCCGAGTTGCTGGGATTATAGGGGTGCACCACTGCACCCAGCCTAAAATTTTAAATACGGCTTTTGATGCTGCTGGTGATCTGGTCCCAGCCATACTTTTTGTTCCATCTCAGTAGTTACCCTTCTTGCTTGGCAGGCACTGAACATTGTATAGTTTTCAATATCTCAGTACATCCTATTTATTGATTTATACCTCTGTGCATAAGATGTCACATTGAAGACAAAGGTGCGTCTGACTCATGCCATGGTATTTTCAGTCGCATCATATGGTTGTGAAAGCTGGACATTGAACAAGAGAGACAGAAAAAGAATTGATGCTTTTGAATTGTGGTGCTGGAGATGTCTATTGAATATACCATGGACTGCCAAAAGAACCAACAGATCTGTCCTAGAAGAGGTACA
>VMDO01002742.1:94251-160368 GCA_007922755.1 Pedetes capensis | reverse complement strand
TTTAAAAGCTTCAATGTCATTAAATGTCTTATATTCCTCATCTATTATCAACGATAATTTTGCTGGATATATTAGTCTAGGCTGGAGATTGTTTTTTCTTAGTATTTGAATCACCTGTGACCATTCCTTTCTAGCTTTCAGTGTTGATATGGAAAAGTCTGCAGTAATTTTTATTGGCTGTTTTTTATAAGTAATAAGGAACTTCTGTCTTGCTGCTTGCAGGATGGCGTCTCTGGTCTCTAGTGATGGAAATCGAGTCACGACGTGTCTCGAGGATGATCTATTTAAGTCAGCCTTCCTGGGAGTCCTGAAAGTCTCAGTGGTGTATGTATCCATTCCTTTGCTATCTTTGGGAAATTTTCCTTGAGGATATCATCTACTAGGTTGTGAAGGCCTCCAGTGATTCTTTTTTCTCGTTCAGGAATACCCATAATTCTTATATTTCTTTTTTTCACTCTGAGTTCTCTTGGAAATCTTTTTTTAAAACTTTTATCATTTACTCCATTTCTAATTGCTTTTGCTTCAGCTCAGTCTAATTACTAGAATTTATAAGGAACTCAAGAAAAAAATACCCAAAAACCAAACAACCCAATACACAAATGGGCAAAGTAACTGAGTAGACAGTTCTCAAATGAAGAGGTCCATAAAGCCATGAAACACATGAAAAAGTGCTCAATATCCCTAGCCATTAGGGAAATGCAAATCAAAACAACACTGAGATTTCACCTTACACCATTAAGAATGGCCAAGATCAATAAAACAAACAACAACAAATGCTGGCCAGGTTGTGGGAAAAGGGAACACTTTTACATTGTTGGTGGAGCTGTAAATTGGTGCAACCACTATGGAAATCAATATGGAGGTACCTCAAAAAACTAAAAATAGAACTACCATATGACCCAGCTATAACACTATTGGGAATTTACCCAAAGGGAGATGTGCCATCATACCACAGAGACACCTGCATCTCCATGTTCAATGCAGCGCTTTTCACAATAGCAAAGATATGGAATCAACCAAAGTGCCCATCAACAGAAGAATGGATAAAAAAACTATGGTATATATACACAGTGGAATACTATTCAGCAATCAAGAAAAATGAAATAGGGTCATTCGCAGCAAAATGGATGGAATTAGAGAAAATTATTTTAAGTGAATGAACACAAGCTCAGAAAGAGAAACAACACATGTTCTCACTCATATGAGGGAGCTGATTCAAAATTACAAGAAGGAAAAATCCTACTCAAAGGTCAGATCATAATAAAAGGGGGGGAGGGAAGATAAGAATGAGATCAGTATAAATGGACTAGAAATCGCATGTAATTGTTCTAACAAGATAAAAACAAAGACCACTACAGGAAAAGTTTCTATCTTAAACAGAAATGGAACCCAAGGACATATAGAAAAATACTACATAGTAAAAGATAGAGAAGACTTGGATGGGAAACTTAGATGGGAAGGGGGGAGGGGGGAAACATAGGGGATAGGTAAGGGGTAACCTATATGAATAATGTTTATCAAATTGCATATATGAAAATTGTCACAATGAAAAGCATGTCAAAATGAATCACATTATGATGTACATTAAAAATTTCTAATAAAAAATACTCTAAAGAGATCTTTTGCCACAGCTTTTCGTAGAGCAATGCGTCTTTTGATTTCTTGACTGCTGCTTCCACAGGTGTTGATTATAGAGCCAAGTAAAGCAAAATCTTGGACAACCTCAATCTTTTCTCCACTTATTGTGAAGTTGCATGCTGACCCAGTCATAAGGATTTTTGTTTTGTTGATGTTTGGTCATAACCCATATTGAAGGTTATGATCTTTGATCTTCATCAGTAAATGTTTTAAATCCTCTTCACTTTCAGCAAGCAGAGTGGTGTCATCTGCATAACGCAGGTTGTTACTGAGTCTTCCTCCAATCTTGATGTCGCGTTCTTCCTCATAAAGTCCAGCTTCTCGGATTATTTGCTCAGCGTATAAATTGGAGAGATAGGGCGAAAGCATACAGCCCTGATGCACACCTTTCTCAACTTTAAACCACTCAGTGTTTCCTTGTTCTATTCGAACAACTGCCTCCTGGTTCGTGTACACATTTCTCATGAGCACAATTAGGTGTTCTGGTATTCCCATTTTCCAAAGCGTTATCCATAATTTGTTGTGATCCACACAATCAAATGCCTTTGCATAGTCAATAAAACATGTTAGAGAAGCATAATTTGAAGAGATTTGCTAAGAACTTTTCATAATTAAAAAAGACATGAAATAGAGTATACATTCCAAAAAGCAAGATAATAAAAATGAAATCACACTAAAATCTATGTTGAACTACTATATATAAAAGATTAAAAAGCCATTTTGAAAACTACTACAGAAAATATCTTACCTATAAAGGAATGAAAATTTTACATGTAAAGCAAAAGAAATCAGAAAACAGTGGAACAATGTCTTCAATACTTTGAGAAGAAAAAATGTCAACTTAGAACTTCATACCTGCTTATGTTACTTCTTCAGAATGAGGGCAAAATCAGCACATTGCTAGATCTACAAAGACTTAGAATTTACTACACACTGATCCCCTCTTAGAAACACTAAAAAGAAATTGAATATTAAAGGAAGACATTTGCCATAAAATGTATGAGAACAAAAAGCAGTAAAATTTTAGTTAAAAAAAATCTATTAGCCACAGAAAAAGAATAATAACTAATAATTTATGTTTCAAATACAAAATAAAAATTTGAAAGTCATTAAGAATGGGAGATAATAATCAAGAGTAGTTAAAGCATGTAAGTTTCTTATCATGACTCCTGCCAGTGAATAGTATTCCAGTAATAGAAAATATTAAAAAGGAGAGATGGAAATGGAGCTCAGACTTAGAGTACTTACCTAATATGGGTGGGGCCCTGAGTTCAGTCCCCAACCCCACAAAAATATACCAGAGGTTCAAGAGTGATATAATCATGCTTAGGGCCACATATGTAGCTATACTTGATTTTGATAAAATACAGTTTTTGGTATTTTTGTGTTTTTGTATCCTCGGTATATGCTCTTCATTCCATTTATTTTCCAAAAGTTGAGAGATGATAAGGTCTGACATGGCTCCAATATTGGAGTCTTTCAAAATGTTTTCTATTAACCTAGGTAAACAACTGCATTTTAACTATTCATGTTTTGTTGTGAGGTATAGTTGAGTTGGTATCAGACTTATAGCGACCCTATGTACAACAGGCAAAACACTATTGTCATGCCTCTCCGCTATTCATAGGGTTTTCAATGGCAGATTATTTTTTGGGGAGTGGGCTGCCAGGTCCTTCTCCCAAGCCTACAGCACCTGGTGTTCCCAGGAGGTCTCCCATCCAAGTATTAACCAGGTCCAACTCTGCTTAGCTTCTGAGATCTGATGGGATCAGATGCATAGAAAGTATGAATATTTTTGAGATTACAGAGAAGCATTGTGTTTCTTTTGTTGGAGAGTGGAACACAGTATCTTTGTCAAGTTCTCCTCCTGGATCACAAAATTATGCACACACACATTGACAATTATAATGGTAACCTATGTTAGCCAGTTTGCTGTAGTTCAAAAATATTGGAACAAAATGTATGAAGTCTCCTAACTGCCTCATAATGGTATCATATTTGAAATTAACTTTGCCATGTGCAAGTGCTAAGGATAGATAGAATCTAATGGGATTCGTATTTTGAATTAGTTGTGAGAATTTTAAAAAAAAAGAATGTTTTGTGGTCAGGAAAAGTGGGAAGTGCTATATTTTAGCTGCCATTTCAAGCTTTACTTACCATAATTGTTCAAGGCCAGTAATTATCAAACTGTTGGTGCTTGAGTCTTTTTCCATGGGGCTGGTGGTTATGGTAATTAAAGAGCAAAATTTTAGGAGTATTTCTGTTTGATGAAATGATAAAATAATTGCAATTAACCTATCCGTAGTTCATTTTTGCAAGTAGCAAATAGGTGTGCTTAGTGAGAATAATTATCATAAATGGAAATTTTTTATTGCAGAAAAGTAGTATATAATTTTTATAACATGATCATTCTTTTATAGAGAAGCTCATTGTGCAAAATAAGGCTTGTTATATAGAATACCTTTTGTAATGTAAGTAGATGCCATGACCATTTTTACTTTTTCTCCTATCAAATTTTAAATCCAAGTCATGGGAAATGCAATGGTCAGTGTCTTGTAGCTCTGTAGACTGTGTCACAAGAAAAATGCAAAAAGTAATAAATTATTTCATACATCAAAAGAGCAGAGAATTCATGCAGTGACAATGTAAAGCATATGGGAAATGTGTTTTCAAAGAGGAACATAACTTACAAAAGTTTGAAATTCTTGGACTGATTTCCTGAAGTAGAAAAAATTCTAATATCCACAGATTTTAATTCATCCTTGCTTCAAAATGAAATTTTTACAAAACAGATTGGAACTGGAATTTCAATGACTTATGTAAGTATTGTTCTCAGAGCCACAGATGTGGCTTCTGTTAGTTCTTACTATTTAAATTCAACAACTTCTGAGTGTTGAATTTTGGAGAATCAAAATTCCCAACCATGTAGAAGGAAGGCAAATATCAGATTTCATTTTTCCACAGATCAACTCAAATCATTTAAACTAAATTGAGCTCATTCTAGCCTTCTACATACTGATCCAGTAAAAGGAGCATGAATGAGAGTGTTATGTGCTGTCAAGTTGTGTCCAACTCATAGCGACCCTCCTGGGTTTTCAATGGCAGATTGTTTTGGGATTGTTCCGGGAGTGGGCTGCTGGGGATAGAACCCAGGGCCTCAGAGAACACAGAGTGGTGTTCTAACAACTGAACTAGCCTCCTCCATACTAATCCAGTAAAAGGAGCACAAATGAGATTGGTACTCTTTATATCTAATCAAGAAGCTACTACCTTGTCACTTGCTACTCTAAAGCATGGGGTGAGTAGAACACAAGACAGACTGAAACTAGGAGGAAAACTATGTCAGAGTGCCAGAAGTTCAGCAAAGTTGTAATGAGACATCACAAATTTGCAGGAAGAGAAAGGCATCCAAGAAGATATGGAGTTCAGGGTACAATATAAATAAGCAGAACAACACGAGAATAGATTGGTGCTGTACGTGAAGGCTTGTCTTCTATATGCTTTAACTTCCTGTTGTTATACAGAATGATCATTGGTAAACATAGGAAAGAAATACAATAGAAATAAAAACCTTTATGTATATGTAGTTCAATAGTAAGCAAGGTACTTTGCAGTTACATACTAAGTTACTGGTGTAAAAATATATAACTGAGCCTATACTATTTTCAAGAAAGGTCAAATGTTTGTTCACTTGGTCCATTTGAAGTTTACATTTAATTATGCTGCTAGGCTATATGTACAGACCAAAATTATGGCCAACAGAACCATTAGCTCTTGTCTTTCCAGAGTCAATTTTTAATAGAAACTACTATTGATTTGTCTAGCATGTAATTTTTTATATTTTACTGAGTCTGTTATATCCAATTATATGTTATTTTAAAGATAGTCTAGTAAAACTGAACACATAGTTCTAAATAAAGAATCATCATTAGTAGATTTCACTTCAGAATGTAAGAACAATGGAAAAGCATGTTGGTAATATGCAACAATTTCACCTCTGAGACATGATTTTTCTGTCTGTGTGTGATCAAAAGAAAGACAAGCTTACTGATATTAATATGGGACATTTTTCTAACTCAGCCTTAAGCTATTTCAGCTTCAAGCTTCCTATTTTCAAAGACATTGGGTCTTAAGGGAAATGTTGTATTTTAAGCTACTATGTCAAATTGATCAATTTAAAAATGTATCTACCTATGATTCACATCTGAAGTAAAATCTGTAAGAAAAAATAGTATTTGTTCAAATGTAGATAAATAAATCCATTAGAATAACACCTTAGGTTAAAATAAAAAAGACTAAGGTGAAATTTTTCTAACTTTTAGAAGTTGCTAAACAGGAACAGTAAAAGAAAATAGACTTTGCAATCTCTCTCTCTCTCTTTCTCTCTCGCTCTCCTCTCCTCCCCTCCCCTCCCCTCCTTCCCAAGTCAGCTTTTACTCTAACTATGATTCTATTTTCATCTGTGAAGAGTTGATTGATTTGAAGTTGAACCATTGTTATCTAATTCAGGGTAAAAATCCAAAACAGTAGCATTTGTATTATTTATTATTAGATAATAACTGAACATTTTCTAAAGATACAGAGTATTTGTACCTGCTAGCTCTTTAATTACCTGTGGGTTAGTAAGCATGCATTAATTGACTTGAAAAGTACACACAAAATTTCTGTTGATTGTCACATGAATGTTGGCACTGGACCCTAGGAAAATATAAAGTAAGTAAAGTTTGCTTTGCAATGCTCATTTCCTCATCTGCTCCATCACTCCTGTTCTCTTTACCCTAACTGCCCTCCCTGCCCATAATAGTGACAATTTTAACCCAAGTGGAAGAGGTTGTATGCAGGACAGATATTTTGGAGAGAGGAAGAATTTTCAGCAGATAGGACTTAATGGTAGTAACTTTGAAAATAAAATGTAAGTGTGACTTGGTTAAAATGCTTTTAGGATGCTTTCTAAAAGATTTTTAAATTACTGTGGTATTTTTCAAAAACATTTATTCACTCAGACAATGAATATAGATGATACTATATTTGTATTTACCAGTGCTGGGCTGGGATTTAGCTCAGTTGGTAGAGCACTATGCTGCAGTCTCTGAGGATCGGAGTTCAATTCCCAGCACTGCAAAAATGGGAGCAGGGCCTGGCAATCCACTCCCAAGGCAATCCCAAAACAGTCAGCCATTGAAAACCCTATGATGGTCGCTATGAGTCGGATACCAACTCTACGGCACCTAACAACAACAACAACATATTTACCAGTAGTGCATCTTGTTTATTCCCCTGGTTCAATATACTACCCACATTTTAACCACTTTTTAATAATAGTTCTCTGTTTATAGATGGTAAGGTGAGCTTAGAAATGACACACTAAATATCCCATGTTCTAAGTTAAAACAATGGTAGTAATTACAGCCAATGTTTTCCCCCTAAGGCTTGCAGAGACAGTCTTTCCATAAAGACCTCCGCCTCAACCAGTGTTATCAATTCAATTGTTGTTGCCCTCCTTAAGTTCGGGTGGAGTCGGTGTCCAACTCATAGCGACCCTATGTACGACAAACAAAACACTATTGTCAGTGCTTCTCTGCCATTCATAGGGTTTTCAATGGCTGATTGTTTTTTGGGAGTGGGTTGTCAGGTCCTTCTCCCAAGCCTATAGCACCTGGTGTTCCCAGGGGGTCTCCCATTCAAATACTAATCAGGCCCAACCCTGCTTAGCTTCTGAGATCTGACAGAATTGGGAGCTGCAGTGGTATAGCTGTAGGCATTTATACAATGTTTTTGTTGTTGTTGTTAGGTGCCCTCCAGTCGTGTCCGACTCATAGTGACCCTGACAGGGTTTTCAATGGCAGATTATTTCGGGATTGCCTCAGGAGTGGATTGCCACGTCCTTCTCCCATTTTGCGGTGCTGGGAATCGAACTCAGGACCTCAGAGACTGCAGAGTGGTGCTCTACCAACAAAGACTAAATATAAAAAAGGAGGCATGAGAGCAATGGTTGTGAAGCTAAAAATCAAAGCAGTTGCTTTCTCCTGGAGAAGGAGTGATAGTGTACTTTTTGCCAAAGTAGAAAACTATCCTCAATGATTGCCTAAGCAATCCTATCCCCTTTGAGCTGGCAGCTGCTGCTAATTTATTTTAAAGTTTCCAGGCTACTCAGCTAATACTGAGTATGGACAAAGGGCAAGAGGAAAATGGTGTTAAAAGTGAAAAACCTTCATTCTTCTATTAAAGACCACATAGACCATAACCCATGATTTCCTATGTCAACTCTGAGTAGAACAGCTGAACTTGAGCTGCCTTGCTTGTATCAATGCAGGAATCCAGTCTGCTAACTATGGGGAAAGCAGCAATATGGAATTGTAGAGTGGATGGCTTGTGGGAGGTGTAGATGCTAGAAGGAAGACATAAAGACCATCCTGAATCTTTTATTCCAAAAGATCATGTAGGAGGCACTTCTGGGACTTCCAATAAACCATAGTAGAATCATGGCCATTGAGCATTAGATGGAGCATAGCCTTGTTGAAGAAAAACATGTAAGATAAGAAAACAAGCCATGTCCACATGACAGGTACAGAAAAAGAGAAGGAAAATGAGTTATAAATCTAACTAAAGCTAGAGGGAAGGTTTTGAATTGAATGTGTGATTAAAATTGCAAAACAACCAAGACTGAATCTTAGCAAACAAGAGTAAATGTTCTGATAAATTTCAAGGACTAGAAAGTTATGGAGGTAGTACCTCAGCAAAAATTAGAAAGGTCAGTATAGTACAGAGTTATCAGAAAAATAAATTTAATTCACATTTGTCCTTCAATAAAGCTCCTCAATAAACTCATCACAGATTTTTAACTTTCTTATCATTTTAAAATAAATTTTAGATAAAATAAGTCCCTGAAAACCATACCATATTAACATATTGCTACCATCTTCATTCCCCACACGTCTGTCAGTTTGTCATGCTGTGGGGGCTTGCAGGTTGCTGTGATGCTGAAAGCTATGCCACCAGTATCACAGATACTGCAGGGCTACCCATGGTGGACAGGTTCCAGTTGAGCTTTCAAACTAAGACTAGGGAGGAAGACCCAGCAGCCTACTCCCAAAAAAATTAGTGATTGAAAACTGTATGGATAGCAGAGAAGTACTGTCAAATATATAGCCAAAAAATGAGTCCCCCTTACCCAGGCTGGAAGTCATTCACAAGATAACTAGGGGAAAGTTGCCTCCTCAAAGTAGTTGTTGTTGTGTGCCATCGAGTTGTGTCTGACTCATAGAGACCCTCATAGGGTTTTCAATGGCTGATTGTTTTAGGATTGCCTTGGGAGTGGATTGCCAGATCCTTCTCCCATTTTTGTGGTGCTGGGAATCGAACCTGGGACCTCAGAAACTACAAAGCAGTGGTCTACCAACTGAACTAAATCCTAGCCCCCTTAGAGTAGAGTTGACCTTAATAATGGGAATGGAGTAAAGCCCCTGGGACCTCTAGTTGCTGATGTGGCGTGATTCAAAGTGAGAAAAAACACAGTGTCTGTAACAATGGGCATAAACTTAAAAAGTTCATATGCACGGCACAGCTTTGAGGAGTGTTTCATTCTGTTATACTTAGGGTTTCTATGAGTTGGACCTAATTCAACAGTACTTAACAACAACTATCCTCATAAATTTCTTTTAAGGTTTGAGCATATATATAGTTATATATTTTACATACCTTTTTGCCATATAAATTCTGTATTTTTTCCTGTATCATCTTTTACCATATTATAATCATACACTGTAAATGATATTATATTCCATTTACTTATTATTTTATTATTTATAGTTATTATCCATTTTTAAATATTTTTACCTGAATCTTTCCCTCTATACATAATTGATGATATGGCAATTGTGGTATTTATGACCTTCACTGAGTTATTTCTTAGGATTACTAGTTATAAACATTTGTCAGGCTTTTGATATTAAAAAAATCATGAAATTTGTTTCCAAAACTTTTATAATTAAGCTAGCAATAAATATAAATAATGCCTTCTCAACAATCTCACTGGAATTACATAGTTGTTGTTAGGTGCTGTCGGCAACTCTATGTACAACAGGCAAAACAGTATTGTTACTGCTTCTCTGCTATTCATAGGATTTTCAATGGCATATTTTTTTTCTGAGGGAGGGAGTGGGTTGCCAGGTCCTTCTCCCAAGCCGACAGCACCTGGTGTTCCCAGGCAGTCTCCCATCCAAGTACTAACCAGACCTGACCCTGCTTAGCTTCAGAGATCTCATGCCACAGTGGTACAGGTGCAGGCTAAGAATTACATAGTATCATTTTTTAAAGTTTTGATTGCTTTAAATAGAGGTATAAAATGGGCCCTTATTATTTTAATCTCCATATTTGGTTTCCTCATAAGGGGTTACCTTTTGTCTACTGGTTTTATTTTCTCCTAATAAAGCTGCTTCTTCATATCTTTTGTCCTATTCTCTATCTTGGATCTCCATGCCATTTTATGTATTTAAATGAGTTGTTTAGCTGGGCTTGGGAGCGCATGACTGTAATCCCAGCATTCAAGAGGTTGAGGCAGGAGGATAATGAGTTTGAGGCTAGCTTGGGCTATACAGTGAGCCTTTGTCTCAAAAAAAGAAACCTTTTATAGGGTGAAGATATTAACTGTATTCTAGTTAAAGCTATTTTTCTAGTTCTACGTGTATGTTCATGAACATCAGCACAAGTGTCTTATTGTCAAGATAAGTCTCTTGTATTTAATTGTTTTACCTTCTAAATTATTCAAGAGCTCGTGTCATTTGGGAGAAGAAGTTCACCATTTAGTACATGATTCTCACTCAAGTAATTACAGTTGGTTAATTGGGGGGTAATCTTGTGGCATGCCTGAGGGACAGAATTCTTTGGGACTCAGAGGCTTATTTGGGGCAGTCAGGGACAACGTGCTTCATGTGTGCGCAAAGAAATCCTCTGACATTGCTCATCCCTTGATGGTTATTGAAAAAGCCCTGTGTACTTTATTCTATGTATTGTCATCCACCACACCCATCTCAAAGGCAGAAAGTTCAGGGCTGTTATGTTGTCTAGCAGAGAAGGTCCCACGGAGCCTTAAAATGGTTCGTGCATGAAAAATAATAGGATGTGGAAAAATAGGTGTCCTAGAGAAAATAACAGAAGAGATGATGCCCCTTTAGATGCCTCTGGTCCAGATATGCGTAGAGCCCAGGCGGTTCTATTAGGGTAAGATCTAGCAATGCAAGTAAAGGGAAGATTGTGTGCATTTGTGTGAAACCTTAGAATGAGAGTTTCTGCTTATATTATTGAGGCATTAGGGTCTCCCAGATCCCTTCTTGTAAAATCAAGGAAGTTGTTCTGGGATCTGTCTCTATACTTAGACTGGCTCCCACGCAGAAATAACATTGCTGCGATGAAAAGTCAATGAGTATTTCCCATAAGCTTTCTTTTGTGCCAAGAATGTTAAGCCTGCAGGCAGAGAAAATTAGAAGAGAATATGGGGTGGTAAGTAGTAAATATATGGCAAAGCTGTGGAGTTTGTGGGTGAAGATAAATTGTTTTGAAGACTATAAAGACCATCTAGGTGCAAACACAACATTCATGAATATCCAGAACAGTTTCTTTTGTTTCATTCATAAAGTATCCAATCCTCCCTTCTTAGGTCCTTAAATTTCAAAAGATCAGTTCACATTGTATCTTTCTGCTAAACATCTCCTCATATTATATTTATAAAAGCTTTGGTAAAGTGAAAAAAATAATAAATCCAGGGAAAGGGCCAGAATCTTATTAAAGATTTAAGCATTTCCAACTCCTAACCACTGTGAAATTGCTTAAATTTCTATGAACAGAAAATAATAGCATTGTATAATTCACATAGGTGGTCTGCTAAAACAAGGGTTGTTCCCATCAGCATGCTGTCAAGTATAAATTAAAGAGAGGAAAATCATTATTACTTTTATGCTACTCTTGGTAAATAAAAAGCAAGGTTCTTAGATAAGAAAGACAACTGCCCACATAGATGACTTAGGAGCTAAAATTAAGATTCCTCTACTCAAAAATACCTGCTGTAGACATTCTGTAGTTATTGAAAGCAGAGATTAGCTTTTTGGCAATTATTCTATTAAACTGTAAATAGTTCCCTAATGGGAAAACACAGAGACAGAGTCTCAACCATTTACATTTTGATACTCATTTTTAAAGCAATATTTCTCAAACAGCTATTTATAAAAATGGGTTTGAGAGGAGAAATGAATAGGAATTGGTCCAGTAAATAGATGATTTTAAAATTATGGCAGTATGAAGGCAATAACTTTTTTTTTTTTTTGCAGTCCTGGGGAGTTGAACTCACAGCCTTGCATGTACTTTGCAAGTGCTTTACAATTAAGCTGCACTTCTAGTGCATTTTTAAATTTTTTAATTGGAAATTTTTAATGTACACCTTAATGTGATTCATTCTGGCATGCTTTTCATTGTGACATTTCCATATATGCATTTTGTTGTACATTATTCATATAGGTTCCCCCTTACCCTCTTGTGCACTTCCTCCCCGTCCCACGCTCACCATCAAAGACTTCTCTTCCATTTACTTGTCTTTTTATGGTAATATTTTTCTATATATCCTTGGATTCCAGATCTGTTTAAGATAGAAACTTTCTCTGTAGTGAACTTTCTTTTTACCTTGCCAGAACAATTACATGTATTTTCTAGACCATCTATACTAATACCATCCTTAGCTTTTTTTCTTTTATTATGAACCAACCTTTGTATAGGAATTTTTCCTTCTTATAATTTTGATTCAGCTCCAACCTATGAGTGAGAACATGTGGTGTTTTTCTTTCTGAGTTTGTGTTCCTTCACTTAAAATAATTTTCTCCAATTCCATCCATTTTGCTGCGAATGGCATTATTTCATTTTTTTTTGATTGCTGAATGGTATTCCATTGTGTATATGTACCATAGTTTTTATCCATTCTTCTGTTGATGGGCACTTTGGTTGATTCCATATCCTTGCTATGTGAAAAATGCTGCATTGAACAAGGAGATGCAGGTGTCTCTGTGGTATGATGGCACATACCATCATGATTGGGTAAATTCCCAATAGTGTTATACCTGGGTCATACAGTAGATCAATTTTTAGTTTTTTAAGATACCTCCATATTGATTTCCACAGTGGTTGGACAAATTTACAGCTCCACCAGCAGTGTGAGAATGTTCCCTTGCTCCCTTTCCTCTGCAACCTCCCCAGCAGTTGTTGTTATTTGTTTTATTGATCTTGGCCATTCTCACTGGTGTAAGGTGAAGTTGTTCTAATTTGTATTTCCCTAATGGCTAGGGATATTGAGCATTTTTTCATGTGTTTCATGGCTTTATGGGCCTCTTCATTTGAGAACTGTCTACTCAGTTCCTTTGCCATTGGTGTATTGGGTTTTTTTTTTTTCCCTTGGGAATTTTTTTCCTGAGTTCTTTATAAATTCTTGTAATTAAACCTTTGTCTGATGTATAGGATGTGAAAATTCTTTCCCATTCAGTGGGGGCTTCCTTGACTCTGTTAATTGTTTCTTTTGCTGTGCAGAAGCTTTTTAATTTCATGTAATCCTATTTATCTAATCTTGTTGCAATTTTTTGAGCAATTGGAGTCCTATTAAGGAAATACTTTCCTATGCTTATATGATGGATTGTATTGCCTATCTTGCCTTCTATAAGCTTTAAAGTTTCTGGTTTTATGTTGAGGTCTTTTATTCATTTTGAATTAACTCTCATGCATATTGAGAGATGCGAATCAGTTTTCATTTTTCTGCATGCAGATGACCATGTTTCCAAGCACCATTTATTGAAAAGGCTATCCTTTTTCCAGTTTACTTGCCTTGCTCCTTTGTTGAAAATAAGGTGGCTATAGGTGTGTTGAGGTATTTCTGGGTGTTCTATTCTGTTCCACATGTGTTCAGGCCTATTTTTGTGCCAGTACCAAACTGTTTTCACTGCTACTGCCCTATAGTATAGCTTGAAGTCAGGGATTGTGGTTCCACCTGCATTAGTTTTGCAGCTTAAGAGTGTTTAGGCTATACATGGTCTTTTGTGGTTCCATATGAATTTTTGGATCATTTTTTCTATTTCTGTAAAGTCAGTCAGTGGAATTTTAATGGGGATTGCATTAAATCTATATTGGTTTTGGTAGGATAGCCATTTTTACTATATTAATTCTCCCTGTCCAGGAGCAGGGAAGGTCTTTCCATTTTTCGGTGTCCTCTGCTATTTCTTTCTTTAGTGTTTTGAAATTTTCCTTATAGAGATCTGAAGGATCTTTGATTAGATTGATTCCAAGGTATTTAATTTTCTGGTGGGCTATCATCAAAAGTATGTTTTCTGAAATTTCCTTCTCTTCCTGTTTGGAATTGGTATAAAGAAAAGCTATTGATTTTTGTGTGTTGGTTTTATAACCTGCCACTTTGCTGAAGGAGTTGATGAGTTGTAGAAGTTTTCTGGTGGAGCTTTTGCGGTCTTTCAGGTATAGAATCATATCATCTACAAATAAGGATAATTTGACCTCTTCATTGCCTATCTGTATCCCTTTGATTTCTTTCTCTTGTCTAATTGCCCTGGTGAGGACTTCAATTACTATGTCAAACAGAATAGGAAAGAGAGGACATCCTTGCCTTATTCCGGATCTAAGAGGAAATGTTTTCAGTTTTTCTCCATTTAATATATGTTGGCTGTAAGTTTGTCATAAATGGCTTTTATGAAATTAGGATATTTGCCTGTTATACCTATCTTCTCCAGTGTTTTTATCATGAAAAGGTGTTGCACTTTGTCAAAGGCCTTTTCAGCATCAATTGAGATGATCATGTGGTTTTTGTTTGCCAGTTTCTTGAAATGCTGGACTACATTAATTGGTTTCCATATGTTAAACCAGCCTTGCATCTGTGGTATAAATCCCACTTAGTCATGGTGAATAATCTTTTTCATATGCTGCTGGATTCTGTTTGCCAGAATTTTATTAAATATTTTTGCATCTAGATTCATAAGGCAGATGGGTCTATAATTCTCTGTCTTAGATGAATCTTTTCCTGGTTTAGGTATCAGGGTGATGGTAGCTTCATAGAATGTATTTTGGAGTGTTCCCTCCTTTTCTATTTTTTGGAATAATTTGAGGAAGACTGGTATTATATCTTCATTAAAAGTTTGGTAAAATTCTGCTGTGAATCCATCACGACCTGGGCTCTTATTTGTTGGGGGACTTTTAATTACCTTTTCTATTTCTCTATGGGCTGAGATTTAGCTCAGTTGGTAGAGCACCACTCTGCAGTCTCCAAGGTCCCGGGTTCGATTCCCAGCACAGCAAAATGGGAGAAGGATGTGGCAACCCACTCCCAAGGCAATCCCAAAACAATCTGCCATTGAAAACTCCATGAGGGTCGCTATGAGTCAGACACAACTTGATGGCACCTAACAACAACAACAACATTTCTGTATATGTAATGGGCTTAAGTCAGTTATGTCTTCTTTGGTTAGCTTTGGTAGTTCATACATGTTAATAAATTTGTCCATTTCTTCTGCATTTTCATGTTTTTGGGAATACAGTCTCTCATATTAATCCCTGATGATTTTCTATATTTCATTGTAGTTGGTGGTTATGGACGCATTTTCTTTCATTATCCATACTGTTAGTTTTTTCCATTTTTTTATTACATTTGCCAGAGGAGTGTCTATTTCATTAATCTTTTCAAAGAATCAGCTCTTAGTCTCGTTAATTTTTTGAATTATCTCTTTGGATTCTAACTGAGATATTTCTCCCTTTATTTTTCTAATTTCTTTGTGGGTGTTCCTTTTAGGATTGATTTTTTGTTAGATTTCTAGTGTTGTAAGATGCATTAGGTCATTTATTTGGCTCTTCTCTACTTTGTTGATAAAGGTACTTAATGCTATAAACTTACCTCTTAAAACTGCTTTTGCTGTATCCCATATGTTTTGGTAGGATGTCCTTTCATCATCATTTGATTGTGGGAATTTTTTAAATTCCATTTTGATTTCATCAACAACCCATTGATCATTCAGCAGTGTATTATTCAGTCTCCATTCGTTTGTAATTTTCTGGAATTATTCTTGCTCTTGAGCTCCAATTTTATCCCATTATGGTCTGATAAGGAACTGGGGATAATTTCTACTTTTTTGTATTTGTTCAGGGAGTTCTTACAGACTAGTATATGATCTGTCTTAGAAAACATTCCATGTCGAGTTGAGGAGAATGTGTATTCCTCATCGTGTGGGTAATATATTTTGTATATATCTGTGAGATCCAACTGGTTTAGGGTGGAGATTAGATTCAACATTTCTTTGTTGATTTTTCATTTTGATGACCTGTCTCTTGACAAAAATGGGGTATTGAAGTCTCCCATTATTATTGTTTCTGGTCCAAAAAGTTCTTTGTATTCCACAAAGTTTGTCTTATAAAGCTAGGTGCCCCAGTGTTTGGGGCATAAATATTAAGGAGTGTTATTTTTTCCTGATTGATTGTTCCTTTTATTAAAATGTAGTGTCATTCTTTGTCTCTTCTAATTAGTTTTGGATTGAAATTTAATCTATCTGATATTAGAATTGCAATACCTGATTTTTGTTTGTTTGTTTGTTTGTTTCCCCCTGCTTGATATACTATTTCCAGCCCTTAATTCTCAGTCTATTGCAGGCTTTGTGAGTTAAATGAGTTTCTTGAATAGCACATATTGAAGGTTTATGGTTTTTTCATCCAATTAGCCAGTATCTGTCTCTTAATTGGTGAGCTAGGACCATTTACATAAATAGTGATTATTGAGTAGTATTTATTGTTATTTATTCAATCATTACATGTTACTAGTTTATGAATCATGTTTGCTTTGTTCTTTTCTTGGGTTGCACTCATCTCAGCTAACTAAGTCTTTGATTTCCTATATAGGGTTGTCTTATCTCTCCTGGATGTGGTAATTGATTTACAATCCTCTGCAGGGCTGGTTTGCTGATTGCAAATCATTTAAATGCATCAATATCATTAACTGTCTTATACTCCTCTTCTATTGTCAAAGATAATTTTGCTAGACATATTAGTCTTAGTTGGAGAATTTTTTTTTTTAGGATGTGACTCACCTGTGACCATTCCTTTGTAGCTTTCAATGATGATATGGAGAAGTCTGCAGTAATTTTAATAGGTTTTGCTTTATAAGTAATAAGGGGTTTCTGCCTTGCTGCTTTCAGGATTGTTGTTGTTGTTGTTAGGTGCCACCGAGTCGGTATCTGACTCATAGAGACCCTCTGTACAACAGAGGAAACACTATTGTCAGTGCTTCTCTGATCTTCATAGGGTTTTCAATGGCAGATTGATTTTTGGGAGGGGGTTGCTACGTCCTTCTCCCAAGCCTACAGCTCTGGTGTTCCCAGGTGGTCTCCCATCCAGGTACTAACCAGGCCCAACCCTGCTTAGCTTCCAAGATCTGACGGGATCGGATGCCACAGGGCTACTGCTGCAGGTGCTTTCAGGATAGCCTCCCTGATTTCTTATGACAGCATTTGAGCAATAATATGTCTCGGGGATTACCTATTTTGATCAGCTTTGGATGGTGTCCTAAATGTTTCAGTTGTGTATGTATCCATATCCTGTATTATCTCTGGGAAGTTTGCCTTGAGGATATCATATACTAGATTTTAAAGGGCTCTTGTGGATCTTTCCTCTCTTTCAGGGACACCCTGAATTCTTAAGTTTCATTTTTTCATTCTATCTGAGTTCTCCTGGAAATCTTTTTCCAATAACTGTATTGTTGATTCAATTTCTGACTTAAATGTATGTATTTAAGTTCATGTATGGCATCCTCAGAATTGGAAATCCTCAGTTCAAGTTCATCCATTCTCAATGAAAAGGATTCTTTTGCCAAATTCAATAAATTTATTTTAGTTTTCATTTCAATGATCGTTGCTTGATTTTTCGTTACCATTTCTAGCTGGGAGGATAGAACAGTCTCCAGGTGAGACACCTTCTTTTCAAATATTTCAAGGGTGTTGTTGGTATTCATTTTTATTTCTCTTAGCATATTTATAACCATAACTCTGAATTCCAATTCAGAGATCTCTAAGAGTTGAGATTCATTGGAGGAATTTGTTGGGGGGGCTTTGGTCTGTGGAGCCTTCAGATCCATCCTGCCCCTTTGTGTTTCTTGTAGGTTTACTTTGTTTATCCATAATATGGTCTGGGAAATAGAATTCGTCTCTCCTGAGTTTGCAGAAGTTCTCCTCTGTTATTCCTTTGAGATTGTGTAGCACTGAATCTCTGGTGCTTATTTGAGCTTATAATCTGTGTAGTTCCTCAGTTGTTTAGTCTGTGGGGCTCTTATTATAGTTCACTAGCCCTACTCCAAAAGGCGTGGGGGCTAGTGAGGCAATAGATTCTGTTTCTCTTCTGGGGGTGAGAAGGGGGAGGATCTGGTGACAGAAGAGGGGAAAAGAGGAGGTAGAGGACAGAGACTAATAGAAATTATAGTCAAAATTAAAATTAAGGCTAAAATTTAAGGATAAAATAATTAACTAAAACAAAACACATATATAGCATAAGAAAAAGAGAAAGAGAATAGAAAAATGGAAGAGAATAAAAGAAGAAAGATAGAAAGAAAAAAGAAGAGAAAAAAATGTGCATACACACTCCCACACACATAAAAATACCTGTATGTTCTCACAAGTGGAATCTGAACTGGGGAGACAGTAAGGATGAAGTGAACACTGCAGAACACAGGGTGGCAGGGTTTTCACACAATCCATGGAAGCAGGCTGTTTTAGGGGGCAGAGTTTCCAAGAAGGTTCCCTCTGTCGAGTGGATATGGCGGGTAGCCCCACAATGCCCCAGGTTTAAGCGGCACACTGAGTGCCCATAGTCTGTCCCTCAAAATATTTTGTGTCTGTTTTATTGTTAGAGAGGCAGTGGAACCTGTGGAGGCCTCCCTGGAGTTCTCTCTGTCCCATGTAGTTAGGGCGCCAATTCCCCAAATTGGAGATCTCCACCCCAAAGCCTACAGCATGGAGGGAATATGGTTGTTATTGTGGATCTTTATTGCAGGGCTTTCCGTCCACTTGGGAGTCCACTTGGGACGTCCAGATCCTATTGTGGTCTTGTCACTTTCCCCCCTGCTGCGGGCAGGATGATATCCTACCTCCCCGAGGGAATCTGCAGCAGGTCTGTCCATGTACGGCAATCACACTCAAAACTGCTCTGGGACTAATTGTGCCCCTGCGCGCTGTTTGAGGAATCCGTGCACTCTGCCCACATGGGACTCAGGCACCTCTGCAGACCCCAGCCTGCACCACAGTGCAGTAGGATGACATAGAATTGCCTCTGGTGTGTCTGGGATCCGGGTGTATGTGTGCCCATATGTCTATGAATATCGCATCTACACAACTGTCCCACCACAACAGGAGGGAGGGAGCTGCACTGTGGCTCTGGTCGTGCACTGCTGGCGCTGGTTTCCCAGGCCCCTCTGTGATCACTCCCCACACCCTCACATATTAACTCTCGTGGATCTGATCCCTACTTTCTTGCATGAGGGTCCTACACCAGCCCAGCAACTCTGGCTGTGCAGTGTGCACCACTAGGGATGGCGATTCCATGTGCCACCTCAAATTGACTCACCAGGAGCTTGTAGTCTGTGTCTCGTGGGCAAGGTGACAGTGTGATGCCAATGTTGCACTCTGTGTTGGGTCCAGGCCCCCGTGGATGTGTGTGTGAAGTCCCCTCTGAGTCTCCAAGATTCTATCTGCTGTCTGTGAGATGGCAAAATGGCGAAATAGTGACCCAGCTGCTGTCCTCTTTGTAGGTCCTCTGGAGCCAGATCCACGCTTTCAATGTTCATCCGGTTTCCTCCACTGTCTCCCAATCTAAACCATCACTGTTTCTATCTAGTCAGTGTGAGCTCCAAACCCTTAATGAAGGCTTCCCTCTACTTCAGGACAGAAGCCGTGTGCTATCTGTCCACCATCTTCTCCTTCCTCCCCCTTTGTAAAACTTTTTGTGTCATGAAACTGGCTCTCACTAAGTTACACAGGCTGCCTGTGGCCTCCAAATTGTAATCCTTCTCCCTCAGCCTCCTGAGTTGCTGGGATTACAGGCATGTGCCACCTACACCCAGCTCAATAACTACTTTTCCCCCCTAAGCTACAAATGCAAGATGAAATCTTCACCTGTGTGTTAGGCTGATTATGAAAAATACAGTGTCTGATTTAACTTAATCCTCAATAAAATGTCACTTAAATTGGTGTCCATAGAACTATCCGAAATGCAAATTTATGTTTTAGAAGAGTGAAATCAAAGGAGCTTTGCTTGATTTTATGTCTTAGTAAATTTTTTCCCTTTTTTTTAAGCCCTAAAGCAAACATAGCTAGTTGCCTACCCAATATCCTTCCTCACTTTTGCTTTGTCAATAGGACCTTGGCTTTTTGGAGAGGCAGCAATCTGTCCAGCTAAAAATACTTGTTTTCCCAGACTCCCTTGCATCCTAATCAGGTGGCACAGTCCTACTCTATGAAATGTAAGCAGACATCTGCTGGGATTGATGGGAAAGCTGTTGCTTTCCTGATATAGTCACCATCCATTCCTGCCTCCCTCTTCACTCCATCATCTTTCTTTTTTGTCTGCTAAAATATTAGCATAAGACATGGTGGGCAAGCATCTTTCTTGCAATCATAAGATGCCAAGATTGAGGGCAAAAGCCTACAAACTATGTCTGGCAGAATAGAAAGATGGAAGGAATTTAGGTTCCTGGTGGCATGATGAAGCTGTCATACCTACCCTATGCTACCTACTCCTAAACTTCTTATTGCAGGGGACAAAGCCCTGCTTGTGGAAGTTTTATGTGTTTTGCAGCTAAACATATTCCTAACAGGTCCCCTTTCTGACCTTACACAAATATCAAACCAAAAAAGACCTTAGCATGTTCTTTATCAAAACTTGCTTCAAGTTTTAACCTATGGATTTCTGAGCATACACACATAAAGAAATAAATTCCACTGTTCAGAGCTGTGTTCTCTCACATGTCACAAAACACTGATTTATTTTCCTTATTCAACAAATATTTATTCAGTACCTACTACATTCTAACCACCAAACATATACAATCCATCCATTATTAGAGCATGTATCTAGTTTCCATACAAAATGTTTGGCTTCCTAAAAATATGTTCAGTGATTATAGTGTTGTTGAGTGAATATTGCACTTTTCAACTGATTAACCTGGTATTCAAAGTATCTCTTCTGTACAGATTTGAGAATAGAGTTCCTCGTCTCTGAAATCTCCTGAACAACAGGGTGCAGAGAGCTCCTGGTTGGTGAACACATTGAGTTAAGCTGCTGGCAAGGTGGCACCCTGGAAAGGACAGAGGGTCAATGCACATCTTACTCTTCCATCTTGTACCAAACTCCATACTATGACTTATGCATCACCTTCACTTGGCTGTTTTTAAATTTTGTTCTTTGTAATAAACCAGTAATAGTAACAGTTTAAAAAATGGAATCTCTAAAGGCTTGGGATGTAGCTCAGTGGTAGACTGCTTCACTAGCATGCACAATGCCCTGGGCCCAACTGGCAGTACTGCAAAAAATAAAAATAAAAAATAAATTGGAAATGGACATTAAAGTCATATTGAAATTTAAAGTCAGGAAATCCATGAATGAGTGCTTCAATATCCAAATTTAAAAAGAAACATCTTATCGGAGCAAAGTTTTGGACCCCTAGGTTTTTATTGGGCTGGGATTTAGCTCAGTTGGTAGAGCGCTGCTCTGTAGTCTCTGAGGCTCCGAGTTCGATTCCCAGCACCACAAAAGGGGAGAAGGGCCTGGCAATCCACTCCCAAGGCAATCCCGAAACAGTCGGCCATTGAAAACCCTATGAGGGTCACTATGAATCGGATTCGACTCGACAGCACCTAATAACAACAAGGTTTTTATTGTTTTTCCTTTTCATTGACTTAAATTCTTATATTTCTCTGAATAAATTCCTGGAGGTGAATAAAGGACAATTATTTCTGATGCTTAATGAAGTATGTTTGTGCATATAGGGGGAAGTACTCTGAGAAGCAACAAACTTGCAAAAGATTTAACAATCTAAGCTCCCCAAATTCATAACAGCTTGAATTATCTACTCCAAACTGCCAGTTATATACTTCTTGAGACCAGTCCTGAGACTCTTCATAGGTGGAGTTTTCGGACTAATGTTTAAGGACCAGCATTCTTTGTGCATTTAGGCAGGGACCAATATTGTTTTTACCTTGGTATTGAGGAGTTGAACCCAGGCCTCACAAATGATAGGCAAGTACCACTAAGCTGCACCTCCAGCCTTTTTTTTTTTTTTTTTTTTTTTTTTTGAGACAGAGTTTCATTGAGTTGCACTGGCTGCCTATTCTCAAACTTGCAATCCTCTTGCCTCAGCCAGACTACCAAGTAGCACCCACTTAGGGACCAGTTTTCACCTTGCTTTTTCCCTTGTGCATGTGACATTCTTGGACTGGCCCTGAATGTTCCCCTGATTCCCTAATGGATGGGTCCCTTATGTTGTTGTTGTTGTTAGGTGCTGTCGAGTTGGTATCCGACTCATAGCGACCCAGAGTCCCTTATAAGATAGCTGATTTTGGAAAAAGCACAACTTATAATAACACTGTGTGAATTATAAAAAACTGGAGCAGAACCCAGGCATACAGTAAGTCACTCATGAGTATAGCTCAGAATGCACAAGGCTAGATGCACTATATTTTCTACTGGCTCAGCTCCTTGCTATGATTTAGATCTAATAGGATACACATGTGTTTATTTGTCTTTGTATTGGTGATATGTTTATAATAAATTGTATGGTTTCTATGATGATATGATGGATTGAGTTAATTTTCCTGTTAGGTGACATCAGCTTGTCCTATTCCAATGCAAAGTGTCAATGGTGTTATAATTGTGGTTTGGCATAAAATATGAATATGTGCACTTACATTTATATTCAAGCCTATGGCTTTTTTGTTAGATTATCAAATATGTATGTATACATTCATTACACATACACACTCCTAATATATATGTAAAATATATTTATATATATAATATATGTATATATTAGTTTGTTCTTAAAGTGGTCCATTTTGTACCATTGTTGCTGTTCTATCAGGCCAGGTCTGATGTAGTCTATAGGTGCCTCTACCTTCCACCAAAAGCACATTTTGATTGCCAAGGAAATTGATGTAGGAAACATTAAAAGATCATTCTCTAAAACTTATGATCTGAAAATCCAGTAGTATAAATTCTACCTTGCATGATTTGTCCAGGAAGCCACACTTGAAAACCACATCTGTCTTACATTCTTGAGGTGGCATAGGGTCATATCTAATTCAAATCATAATACTCTAATTTCAATGCCTTAGTGTTTGGTCAAAATATACATAGTTGTACTTGTTATTTTCCCTTCTAATACTACCAAATACACCCATAGATCCACATACACTCAGTATGAATCTGAAGAAAACTGGTACATGCATCCATGATGTTTTGATTAAAACATTAATAACTTAGAGATAGGTTATCTCTAATAATAAATAATAAATAATAAAAATAATGCATAAAAATGGGAACAGTGAAACTTGTTGCCATCTTTCCTATCTAACACATAAGTTAAATTCATTAAATTGAATAAAATAGAATCACAATCTGAACAATTAATAATTCTCAACTGAGAACAAGAGGGAAAAGAGTAGGCTGTTCTCCTTTGGGCAGTGAAATATTAAGTTCTAATTGAGGACCAGATAATGTTGCTATGTTGGGGAGTGTATTCTTCCTTTAGGAGATAGACATTTTCATATGTTATCACTGTTGTTAAACCTGTTCATATTATTGGAACTGTCATTGGTTGAGATTATTTTGCATGTTCCCCCATATGTGAATCTATGTTCAAACTAAAGAAGTATCTAGAGCTATCAATGGAACCTGACATAGACTGAGCAAACCCAAGATCTATATAGATGTTGTGGTTCTAGTAACAGACTAATATGCTGAGCACTAAAAGTCAGTTTTTAGGTTCTTTTTGTTTTCCTTCACTCCTGGTATCAACATGTCTGAACTGGTCTGAGGTAACTTACTTAACACTCAAGGCTGATATGTACAAATAAATATTATTTTTCAAATCAGATTCCATAAAGATAAACTTATAAGAATACTTAAATATGTCTGATAAATAAATAAAATTGAGGCAACAATATAAGTTTTTCACATTTGATAAATGATTTATAATTTCATGATTAAATTCTCAAATCACAAAGTGTCTCCAGTTATCATAAAAATTTTATGTTGACTGACAAAAGGAATGTCTTCAAAAGTTAGCCAAAAGGCTAGTCAAAACCAAGTCATTTGGGGGAAATTAAAATCTACCTTCTATTTGGACTTTAAACTTTTATAGCATTATTTCCCTCTGTTCTGGCAATATTTTTCTTCTCATGAAAGTCCCCCCAATGTGACTCTATTATTCTGCCAGGAGCTTCACAATTATTTCAGTTAATGTTTTATTACAACATTATGTTGTGGTAACCTGCAGCAGTACCACTGTGGTGTCCCATCCCATCAGATCTTGGAAGTTAAGTAGGGTCGGCCTGGTTAGTACTTGGATGAGAGACCACCTTGGAATACCAGGTGCTGTAAGCTTTGGAGAAGGACCCAGCAACCCACTCCTAATAAACAATCAGCCATTGAAAACCCTAGGAATAGCAGAGCAGCACTAACAATAGTGTTTTATCTGTTGTACATAGGGTCACTATCAGTAGGACACTGACTGGATAGTATCTAACAAAAACTACCACCATGTTTTGGTAGTAGTCCTATTGTACTGATTAGGAAAATAAATGTCAGTATGTAATTAACCTAAGCTCATACTTTTAGGGAGCAGTGAAGTGGCAATTAGTGAGACATTCTCCAAATTTAATCTTCTTTATGCTTCACCATACAATTAGCAGGCATTTGTTGAATGATATTCATGGGCCCAGCACCCTGATTAGTGCTATGGGAAAAACAGAAAAATTATAAAATATGGTTCCATCCACATGAAATTTAAAACAAAAGGAAGTTAGTTGTGAAAGGTAGCAGAGAAATATTCACTGGTGGGCTCTATCCACTTTTTTGCCTCTCTGTTTTCTCTGTAAACCTTTGACTTTGCCAAACCAATTTCCAAGCTGAAGACATAGAAATGAGAAAAATAAGGAGAAAAAGACAGATTTGGTCATGTTGGAGGAGGGATTTGAGCACAAAGAACAAAAATAGAGAGGACTGGGCCTTTGGAAAAGTTTTTCTTAGGAGGTTGGTGAATGAAAATTCCAATTCAGCTGTGAGGGATAAACCCAGAGAGAGAGGGCTTTTGTTAAGACTGGCTTTGGTTTGAAATGTCACTATCTTTAGTGGTCTTCAACAAATAGACATAAAGGTAGGAATTCCTTTTCAGTAACCTTTAGTATTTGGATATATTGATTTTATGCGAAAGCACTGAGTTTGGGCACAAATATTCCTGAGGGATGTATGTGTTACATAACAATTATAATTTTACATTTGATTAGCATATTCAACTTTTCAAAGATTATAAACACATCATCCTGTGATGTTCACTCAAGAATTTATTTGAACATGTGGAAACTGAGCCTTAATAAAAAGTTAAAGTATTTGCTTAGGATTATACAATTAGCAAAATAGTAGGTTGAAGATTATGACTGCAGTTTCTAGACTCTAACTAAATCCAGTGCATTCTACTATCATGTATGCCATGTGAGGAAATTAATAAATAACAGAAATAAAGGTCCAGTTAGGTACATTGTAGACCCATGCCTGGTACAGACTAGTTGTTGTTAAATGCTGTTGACTTGGGTCCAACTCATGGCAACCCTATGTGCAGCAGATTGAAACACCACCCAACACTGTGCAATGCCCAGCACTATGTCAGTGATTCTCTGATATTCATAGGATTTTTGATGGGTGATTGTTTCAGGAGTGGGCTGCCAGGTCCTTTTCCTAGGCCTACAGTACTAGGTATTCCCAGGTGGTCTCCCATACAAGGATGAACCAGGCTGACCCTGCTTAGCCTCAGAGATTAGGCAGGATCAGATGCCAGGGTGGTATGGCTGGTACAGACTGAGGTTTCTATAAATATTTGCTAGATAGTTGAATAACAAATGTTAAAATGTGGAATGTAGGAGTTCATATAGAGAAGGAGAGACTTCCTGGGCAGGAGCTGCCAAACTAGAAAAAGAGGCATCTTGGACAAGGTAGTGGGAAATGGTAGGGGATATTTTTAAGAGACAATGAGGAGGCCACACAGAGAGATGAGTGGTATTTGGGAAATAATGTTTTATGTGCCAGAAGACTGTTACAAAGCATTTGATAGCTAGGTTGAGGACCTTATAACTGACATGAGAAGAAAAAGGAATCCCTTGAGTTTCACCCACTCTCCTCTATTTATTAGGAAAAGAGAGGGGGAGAATCTGTTTTAGTAAAAGTAATCTAGTTTGGTACACTTCTAGGAACACAGAGCAAGTCAGATCAATGCCTTTCTCTACCCCTAGCATGCTAGCTCTGAATTCCTTGATTCTAGTCTCCAACTTTTCATCATTTCCTGTTCATGGTTAATTCTTTTGATGCTACATCATGATATCTACTGTACTGTTGGATGAAACTGAATTTATTTTCTGTCACTATAGTTTCATATGCTTAGGAAAAGTTCCTCACTCTCTTCTCCCTACTGCCAGCCTTGTGCTGAAGTCTCCTGTCTCCTTCAGGACAAATATCAAACCCATATTTTACATAGTCTTTCAAAGTAGAGACTCAGAAATTATTTACTAATTACTCTTGTTTAGATTCAAAAGTGCCAGGAAGAGGCAAAATTGTGCAATCAATAAAATTTGTCCCTGGCTGTATGTCTTATCTCTTGTTTTGATATTGTCTGACTCAATGCCTCAATTTCTCATATTAAAAAAACAGCAATAATAATAATGCTTACTTCCTATAGTTTTATAAGGATTAAATGACATAAAATATAAAGCATTTATCATAATACTGGTAAATAGTGTTGTTTTTAGGTCCTGTCAAATTGGGTCTAACTCATGGTTACCTGATGTACAACAGAATGGAACACTCCCTGACACTGTGCCATGCCCAGCACTATGTCAGTGCTTCTCTGTAATTCATATGGTTTTCAATGGCTGATTGTTTCTGGATTGAGTAGGGAATGGATTGTCAAGTAATTCTATTTTTGCAGTGCTGAGGATCAAACCCAGGACCTCAGAGAGTGCAGAGCAGCATCCCACCAACTGAACTAAACCCTAGCCCCCCAATATTGGCATACATTGTTGTTGTTAGGTGCCATTGAGTTGTGTCCAACTCATAGTGACCCTCATAGGGTTTTCAATGGCTGATTGTTTCAGTAGTGGACTGCCACATCCTCCTCCCATTTTTGTGGTGCAGGGGATCAAACCCAGGTCTTTAGAAAGTATAGAGTAGCACTCTACCAACTGAGCTAAGCCCCAGCCCAATATTGGCACATAGTAAGTTCTTAATAAATTTCATCTATTGTTATAATTATTTATTAAAGGGGAAAAGAAGAGCAATAGAAATATGTGGATCTTTAGCCAGATGAATATCAAGTTTGAGCCCATCATTTTTTCACTAGTTAAATAAAGACAGATACACAAGAAGATTGGTGGACAAGAAGACCAAAAACAAAGAGAAGAAGGAACATGAAGTAAAAGTAAATAAGTTTAAAGTAGGGACCATAGGACTTGGAGTCTCTTCATTCTGGGTAATTTTTGGTGACTATGTTTATAATTTTAAATACTACAATATGTTTAAAATGCAATAAAAATTGAAATTGTTTATTTCAGATGAAAGAAAGTGTTCAGAAATTACAGAAATGTATGTGGAGATAATTTTTTCATGCACAGTAATTCCCCCTTATCTGCAGTTTTACTTTCTGCAGTTTCAGTTACCTGTTATTGAAACAGAACAATCCAGAAATATACTCATATGTTTTAAATTGTGCATTATTTTGAGGCATGTGATGAAACTGCATGTTGTCCCACTCAGTCCCACCTATGACATGAATCATTCCTTTGTCCATTATATTCATGTCATATATGCCACCCACCCATTAGTCACTTAGTAGATATTTTGAATAGCTGATCAACTTTTGTAGTATCACAAAACTTGTTTGAGAAGCTCTTATTTTACTTATGAATGGGCCTGAAGAGCAAGGGTAGTGATATTGCAATTTTATTAGAGTGTATCATTATGGTCTTTCTATTTCACTATTGTTGTTAGAAGCCATCAAGTCGTGTCTGACTCATAACAGCCCTCAAATGGTTTTCAACAACTGACTGTTTCGGAATTGCCTGGGGAGTGGATTGCCACGTCCTTCTCCCATTTTTGCGGTGCTAGGAACCAAACTTGGGACCTCAGAGACTGCAGAGCAGCGCTCTCCCAATTGAGCTAAATCCCCATTTCACTATTAGTTATTCTTAATCTGATATTCTGTCTAATTTATAAATTCAACTTTATCATAAGTATGTGTATGTAAGGAAAAAACTATAATACCATAATATCTATAAGGTTCAGTACTATCCACCATTTCAGGCACCCGCTGGGGTTCTCTGGACACATCCCTTGCAGATAGGAAGTGACAACTTTTCATGGTTCAAATAAAAATGATATTAATAGTGAATCTAAATCAGGCCAAAACTTTCAACAGTTGTAAGTTATTTTCCTAAGCTTCAGTGTTGGGTTAGTAAGAAACCCAAAATCATTCTGTAACTTGGAATTTGAAAACCATCTTAGTTTCCTGTTGGTTCTGTGATAAATTACCATATGTAATGGTGTCAAACAACATGAATCTATTATACTACAGTTTTACAGGACAGAAGTCTGAAATGGGTCTTACAGGTCTAAAAGTAAAATGTCCACAGTACTGCATTCCTTTCTGGAGGGCCTAGGGGAGAATCCACTTTCCTGCCTTTTGCAGCTTCTAGAGATTACAGGCAAGCTTTCGTTTAATGTTCTGCTTCCATCTTCATGATCGGTGATGGCCTGTCAAGGTTTTTTCACATTGCATCTCTCTGACACACTCTTCTGCTTCCCTCTTTCACATTTAAGCATCCTTATGATTACACCAGGTTACTAAAATAATCCAAGATAACTTGTCTTCAGATCAAAGTCAGCTGATTAGCAACTTCAATTACATCCACAACCTTAAAGAGTTCAGACAGTGTACTAGGATTAGATTATGTTCATTTTTGGAAAATCATTATTATGCCAGCACAAGAGTGTACTGAATGCATTCACTTTACCTCTTCATGCTTACATGATGCAAATAGAAAAGACCCAAATTGTGCACTGTCTTGTACATATGTAATTAAAACTACCAGTGGAGATTATTTATGAAGTCCAGCTAAAAAGCAGTTCTTCCCAATTACTAAATTTGGGAAAATTCATCAAACTTTTTGTGCAATAATATTCTCATTTTATTTTATTGTTTTGTTTTATTCTATCTATTTATTTTTTACAGTGTAGGCATCATGCCAGACAAGCACCCTACCTCTAAGTTGTACTCCCAGCTCAATTTTCTCATTTTCAATGAGAAGCACAATATCTCCTACCATTGTTGTGAGAATTAAATAATGTGTTTAAATAATTTAGGAAGACATCCAAATCAGAGACAAATAAGTAAAATTATCTTCGTTTATAAATGTCATGAAATGTCATTATACCTAGAAAACCCTAAAGATTCCACAAAGAAATTATTGGAACTAATAAACACATCCAGTAAAGTAAAAGGATACAAAATCAACATGCAAAAATCAGTTGCATTTCTATCCACTTGCAGTAAATAATCTTAAAAGGAAATTAAGAAAAAATTCTATTTAAAATAGAATCAAAGAGAATAAAAAATTTAGGAATTAACCAAGGAAGTATATTATTTATAAACTGAAAACTATAAAATACTGCTGAAAGATATTTTAAAAGACACAGTAAAGGGAAAGAAATCCTATATTCATATACGTTGTTATTGCTAGGTGCTGTCCAGTTGGGTCCAACTCAAAATGACCCAAAATACAACAGAATGTACAACAGAATGTACAACACTGTGCCATGTCTGGCACTACGTCAGTGCTTCTCTACTATTCATAGGATTTTCAATGGCTGATTGTTTCCAGATTGTTTCAGGAGTGGATCTTCATGTCCTCCCATTCTTCCGGTGCTGGGGATCAAACCCAGGGCCTCAGAGGGCACAGAGCAGCACTCTAGCAACAGAGCTATTGCCCAAAATGATATAGGTTCAATTTATTCCTTATAAAAATTCCAATGGCATTTTTTATAAAAATAGAAAAATGATCCTAAAAGTAATATGGCAACACAAAGGAATAAATAGCCAAAACAATCCTGAGAAGAATAAAGCAAAGGTTTCACACCTGCTAATTTCAAAATATTTTACAAAGTTACAGTAATCAAAACAGTATGATAATGGCTTAAAGACTAACATATAAACCAATGGAATATAATAGAGAGCCTACAAATAAACCTATACATACAGAGTCAAACAATTTTTAACAAGGTTGCCAAGATACATACACAAAGGGAAAGGACAGCCTTCAATAACTGATGCTGAGAAAATTGGACATTCACTAGTAAAGAATGACACTGGACTCTTACCTTACGCAAAAAAATCAATTCAAAATGAATAAAAGACAGAAATGTAAGACCTTAAATTATAAAACTCTTGGAAGAAAACAGGGAAGCTGACCATTGTGGCACATGTCTATAGTCCCAGCTACTCAGGAGGCTGGAGACATGGGGATCACTTGAACTTATGAACTTGAGGCCAGCCTGGGCAATATAGTGATAATCTGTCTAAAAATTGTTTTAATAATAATTTTTAATAAAATGTAATGGAAAATCTTCATAATGTTGAGCTTTACAATGATTTTTTGAATGTGGTACCAAAAGCACAGGCAACAAAAGCAAAAATAGAGAAGTTGAGAGTACATCTATCTAAAATGTATCTGTACTGGAAAGGAAACAATCAACAGAATGAGAAAGAAATCTACAGAATGCGGGATAATATTTGCAAAGCACATATTTGACAAAGGGTTAGCATGCAAAATATATTGGAACTCCTATATCTCAATATCATAAAAATAAAAAACCTGATTAAAAATAGAGTAAGGATCTGATAGGCATTTTTCCAAGAAGACATAAAAATAGCTAACAATATATGAGAAGATACTCAGCATCACTAATTATCAAGAAAATGCAAATCAAAGCCACAATGAAGTATTAAATCAAACCTGTTGGAATGGTCATTATAAAAATCAAAACAAAACAACGTTGGCAAGGATATGGAGAACTTATAACACTTGTTCATTCTTGATGAGAGTGTAAAATGATGCAATAGGTATCGAAAAGAGTAAAGAATTTCTTCAAAAAAATTAAAAAGATAATTAGCATATATATATATATATATATATATATATATATATATATATAGTATTATTCAGGTATAAAAAAAGGAAATCCTGCCATATATAACATGGATGAACATGGAGGATGTTATGCTAAATGAAATAAACCTGTCATAAAGTTGCATGATTTCACTTACATAAGGTATCTGAAATAGACAAATTCATTAAAAAAAAAAAAAAAGGTAGCATAGGGTTTGCCAGGGGCTAGGAGGAAGGGAGAAATGAGGGCATTGCTATTCAATGAGTATAAAGTTTCAGTCATACAAGATGAGAACATTAATGCTCTACTGTAAAACGTTATGCTTATAGCTAACTATACTGTACTCTACATTTAAAATCCTGTTTAGAGCCCTCATGTGTTTTTTATCATAATAACTTAGAAAACAATGATGATACAAAACGAGAAGTCAACAAATTTTGCTTGTTATAATTTCTAGTCAATTTTATGATCTATGCTTAAAGTTATATATTGTTTCATATGGTCATCAATCATCAATTCATCCAATCAATCATTAATTCATCCATTCAGTCCTTCCATTTATTTGCTGGCATTTATTGAACATCTATTGCAAAATGAACGTCATACTATAAGAATTGTAACAAAACTACAAGAACAGGAATATGAAAAATACATTAAAATTTTAAGGCACTTTGCATATTCATGTTTTTCTTATCTGATCCTACTTTGGAAAAAATGGTTTCTATTGTTAGAAATCCTTCCTTTTTTTCTTTTTCTTTTTCTTTTTCTTTTCTTTTCTTTCTTTCTTTCTTTCTTTCTTTCTTTCTTTTTTTTTTTTTTTTTTTTTTTTTTTTTTTTTTTTTTTTTTTTTTTTTTTTTTTTTTTTTTTTTTTTTTTTTTTTTTTTTTTTTTTTTTTTTTTTTTTTTTTTTTTTTTTTTTTTTTGTGGGTGTTGAACCCAGGGCCTTGCTCTTGTGTGCTTTGCAAGTGCTGGACCACTGAGCTGCACCCTCGGCCCATTTTTCTTTTTTTCACTTTTTGAGACAGGGTCTCACTAAATTACACAGACTGCTTCTGGTCTTAAACTTGTGATCTTTCTGCCTCCACCTCCCGAGTTGCTGGAATGACAGGCTTGTGCCACCATGCCCGGCTTTATTGTTAGAACTTAAAAGTCGCCATTAAATTCAGGAGATCCAACGGATTGCATGTAAATTCAACCAAATACCATAGATATCACTTTGAAGTTTTGCAGTATAGAAGAAGAGCACTCACTCAGGCTTGACTTATTAAAAGTGGGTCTGTGGCATGAGAAGTGTCAGAGCAGGAAACAACAAACAGTTCACCACTTCAGCCTGGGTCAGGTTCTTCTCTCATACATGGACATGAAGACTGGACTTGAGAAGTTAATGAGTCCCTATCGTTCAAGGGAAAAAGAATAACAAAAGTGAACAAAGGGAAAAAGATCTATGGTGGCTATAATACCTCCATGAGTTCCTCCATTAACAATGCAATCTGTTCCATCTTCCACGTCTGCGCTTCCTCCAAGTAAGGAGCAATGAGAAATTCTAGAAACAAAATTATTTCTGTAAAACTTCTCTGATTGAGACAAAGGGCAATCACTATGCCTCTTCCCCAAAGGTTGGTATTTTGATATATCCACTTGCTGCTTCATATATTATTCACTGGTTTTGCAGTCATTTCACACTTTAAAGGATGGGGTAGGGGGAGTTTTGGTGGTATTTCCCAAAATAAATACAAAATAGGTAAAATGAGGATCCTCAAAAAGAAACAGCAGATGAGTGCACAAGGTAAGAATTTCAGCTTGAAAATGCCATCCTTCCATTCATCTCTTGAGTCTGGCTGCCCATCAGGAGATTCACTCTCAGGTGGATTTCTGAAAAGAGAAAGCCACCATGTGCTCACTATACCCTGGGGCCTCCCAGCTGCCAAGTGCTAGCTGAACAGAGGTGCATCAAGAGGCCTGCAGTCAAAAGGCAGCAGGATGGCCAATTGCCATGAATTTCTGCAGCAAGTCTGGCATCTTGGCATCTTGCTGCTCTCCCCCTCCCCCAGGTTAATTGCCGAGAACCTCAGCCTTGAAAGCTGCTTATCCTACCAACTTCAGCTGCTTCCTGTGCCTAATACCTTACCTCCATACACCCTCATAGTAAAATAAAGTTTCTCACATACCTGGCTCTACTTGTGAAACCACCCAGACACCAATGTAAATGTTTCTCTCCCTCCTTCCGCACACTCATGGGTAAAGGCAGAATTGCCACGTCCCCCCTTGGACCTGATTGCTAGGCAACACTCAGCCATGTGAATTTGTCACTTCTGTTTGGCGCAAATTTCAATTTCACCTCCAACTGTAACAACACTGCTCGATATATTTTAGATGCCACTGTGGTTGGATGGCATCCCAGGAAAGATGTGAAGTGCTCCTGCCAGGAATGAATGATTGGCATTGGGTAAAGCAATTCTCTGAACTCAGCCTTGGCATACCATTAATTGTAAAGTCTGTTCTGCTACCACCAACCTCTTGTCAGAATTGTGTCTATTGTAAGCCTTTGCAACAAGAGTCCAAATGGTAGAGCTCTCTCCCTCTGTAAGATACGAGTCATGTTGATAATGAAGCAGTGGATTTCTCAGCTCACAATATATTACTTCTTCCTACTTTCCATCTATCGGCCGCACTTTAGTGTGAAAAGAAAAATACTACCACGTCTGAATATTACTGAGCTAAGAACTACTGTGTGCCAATTCTAGTTCTGGCCTTTAATGGGAGATTTACCTTCCCTTTGGTTTCTTCAGCACAATCTGCTTTCATTTGTGATAACAATTAAATTTTGAGATAAGGAAACAAGTTATTAATGCGTGAAGATAAAATTAATGCTAAATATACTGAGCTGACAATAAACATATAATATTTGATACGTACAATTTACATACTGACATTAGATCAGAAAACATGCTACATGCAAATACTCATAATTTTTGAATAAACACATGACATTACTGGCAAGATATAATGCTATTATCCTCAAAGTCTCCATCTAATGTTATATTATCTGTCCAAGAATATAGTATTGTTTGTTCTTAAAGATACATTTAGTTGTGCAGGCACCTACCTCAAATACCCTTAATTACTCTGCAATTGCTCAATCGACTTCTAATGATTCTACTGTGTAGAATGCTTTCATTTCTATGCTCTGTGCTAAATAACAGAAAAAATAATAAATCTGTCTTGATTCCCCTTTAGCCCCTATGCCCACCAACTTTTCAGTCAATTATTTCTTTCTCCCTCAAATCAAAACATCCTCAGAAAGCTTGGAAATATTTTCCTGGAATGAGCCTAATTAAATTGAAGTAGTCAGTCATCTATGAGTAAAAATATTTCAGACTTTACATGCATTCTTTGATTCATTGGAAACAAAAGGAGTTTCTGTAACAGTGTGAATGAACCATGAAGTGTGCATGTTCTTTTAAGAAAGGCCAAGGGTGCAGTTCTATTTTCTTAGCTCTGCTTTCATATTTATGTGTCTCATTTCCAGCTCATTGCTGATGCCTCAGTTGCGCTATCCATCACCACTTTTATCCTCCTTGTTCCTCAAAAAGAACATAAAATCCTTTTTTATGTGGTGGTAATATTATTGCAAATAAAAGCAAATACCAAAATCTTTATTAGTCTGCCAAAATAATAAACTATTTAATAAAAGCATGCTGTAAAAATAAGGTCATTTGCATCACTCAAGTTACTTGCAGGAAATACAGAGAATTATTGGTCAAAAAAGTACAAACTGACAGCAATTATTTCTGCTCTTCATCTGACACACTATTCAATAGGGTTAAAATTTTGTTGATATTTTGCACATTTTCTGGATTTAAATGTCTTTAATATTGCTCAAAACTGGTTGTGAAATGGAAAATTAAAAAAGGAAGTTCAATTCTCACAAAATACTGATTTTTTCTTTGCAGAAAGATTTTTGGCAAGCAAAGAGGACTAACTGGACTGATCTCTTCTGAATACCTTTCTCACAAATGTGAAAGTTGACCTCCTGATAACCTTGATATTCCAAGATTTATTACCTAAATATTTACAATTATAATATCCAATATTAATTTTATTTGCTGTGGATTTGTGCCCATGCTTCAGCTGTACAATTTTCCCCTCTTTGTATTCACCTTTTGTCATTTCTGTATGTACACCAATATAAGATGTTTTATTTGAGATTAGTTTAATAACGAAAGTTAACTATAAATGTGCTATTTCTAAATAAATGTTGAATGTTTGATCTTTTAGCCTATCATAATATCAACCCATCAATTCTTTTTCCCTTGCAATTTTCATCCTCAGCTGGCAGATTTGCAAATATATTATTGATATGTTTGTAACATTGCAAAATCACTAGGTATGGTAAGGAATAAAATACCATTTTATCATTATTACACTTCTAAGAACAACCTGTATCCCAGTTCTTCGGCTTAAGAAGTAAATATAATTAAGTAAATATTGTAACTTTTCAAAATTGGACATTAAATATTTATATTACATGCTCCATAATGACATTTAAAATTAAGAAAATCTCTTCAAACTCCAGTTATTACTACTTTATTTTAAAAGCCTTTAGTCTATGGTTGTTTGCTTTGGGACACAAATTAACCATTGCCAGTATTATTGACATCAGGTTAACTGAAGAAAACGAGGTACAATTTCTATACTAGGTAACTAACCTGTGGAATAACTCAACCATAAAAATTTGGACAAGAGAGATAATACTTTTAGAGATGAATAAAGGCAATTATATTCAAATACTTTGTGTTATGGCTGAATTGTGTCCCCTAAGAAATGATATCTTGAAGCCCTAGTTCCAAGTACCTTGGAATGTGATTGTATTTGGAGACGGGACATTTAAATTAGTCATTAAAATTAAATGAGATCATATGGATGAGTCTTGACCCAGTCTGATTGGTGGGTTTAAAAGAGAAAACTTGGAAACACAAAGAAGCACCAGGACTGTAAAACACGGAGAAAGTATCATGTGAAGAGGCACTAACAGGGTAGCTATCTGTAAGCCAAAGAGAGAAGCCATGGAGGAAATCAACTCTGACAGCACCTTGATCTTGAATTTCCAGCCCACAGAACTGTGAAAAAATTAATTTCTGTTGTTTAAGACCCCTGGTCTGTGATATTTTGTTATGGTAGCCCTAGCAAACTAAAACATTATACAATATAAACAGGAGATTGTTTTTTTTTAAAGAAATCTACTTATGACCTTCATCTAATATAGTGTTTATTTTGACCAACCTAATACTTAGATGGATTAGAGATACATAATCCACCTGACTGTCAGCAACTCAGCCTTATGGTAGAACAAAAATCCAATCTGAACCTGTAAATTCTGTATGGTCACATGATGTAATCTGAAAATCTTGCTCCATATTTGAAATTCTTTAGATCTCATGAGTTCTTAGTTTGGAATCCCTAGACCACAAAAAATCTCTTTGTCTGTAATATACTGGCCACATTTTATGGGCTTTGCATATACTCATCGTACTCAGGCGGTGCATGTCACATTATTACCAAGGAAATCTTAAATAAATCCTCTAGCTCCACTTGCTTTTAGTTGATTGTAGAAATCATTAATTTTGGAGGTTGCACAGATGAGTAACGTGTTGTTGGTCTCCCACTGACTTCGCTGTAGATGATACCTGTCTGAAGCTGTCCAGTAGGTTAAAACTATTTTGTGAAAAGTTGCATTTCACTATCTTGCCTGGGGACAGTTGCCTTTCAATTGTTTTCCCTTGTCCTCTGAGAAAAAGTTGTTTTTCTCTATCTTCCCTGACTTCCAGAGCAGAATAACTTTTGTTATCTTCCTCTTTTCCCTGGGAAAAGGCATCTTTTATATCCTAATAATTAACTGAAGAATTAACTATTCTAGGAAAAGAAACTAAAAAGATATGAGCCATAAGACTTTCTAGTCAGTAATTTTTCTTTATATTTACAGAACCCAACACATCTGGTGACGTACAGATAACAGCAGCTGTGCATCAGAAAAGCAGACCACCCAAAATACGTAACTATCCTGGTGTTTGCCTATGTGATCTTCCCCACCACGACTCTATAAATAAGCCTTGAGCTTGCAACCACTAGGCAAGATGGTCTTTGTTGGCAATAGCCTCCATCTTCTTTGATCTGCTAGCTTTCTGAGTAAATCTTTTTCCTTGCCCCAACAACTTGTCCTGAGTTGCCAGCCTTTCCAAGTGGAGAACAAAAAATGAGGGTTCAGGGTTACAATCTCAAAATAAAGAATCACTTAAAACTCAGGATGTTTTCATTTGACCAATCAGTAGGCAGTAGAGACTGTTCCCTTGTGGAAAAATTGTAATTTATGTATTTTTATTAATATGCTTAAATGAGCAATGAGATAATAGCAAACAAATGATCGGACCACGAAGAGATGTTTGACTCAGTGGGGTCTGTTCTATGTCAAGTCTGCCTCTGCTTTTCTCTTATAAAGACATTTGCAATTATATTTAAGGCCAGTCTGGGTCATTCAGGAAAACCTCTCTATCTCAGGATCCTCAATGTAATGATATTTGTTCCTTTTGCTGCATAATTTTCAGATTCCCCTCAGATATCCATGTAGATATCTTCCTGGGACATTTTTCAGCCTATTCCAGGCATTTGTACAGAACTTTTCCTTCCTAAGGTACACTGAAGAATTGAAACAGGTATTCAGATATTTTAAGCAGAAATCTACATGTTATTAAGGGTGTGGTAATAATATTTATTAAGTACCTGGCACAGAGTATTTGCTTTTACATAATTGTACAACAAAACAAATCATGAAGTAGATTCCTTGTTATTCTCATTTTTTGATGAGGGAACAGAGGCACACAACATGAGATTACCAAACTCATCTTAAGAAAAAATTCTGTACTTCCTAGCCAGGCATTGTGGCTCAGGCCTGTAGTTCCAGCACTCAGGAGGCTGAGACAGGAGGATCACAAGTTTGAGGCCAATCTGGGCTACATAGTGAGATCCAGGCCATCAAGACTCTGTCACAAGAAAAAAAACTACTGTGCCTCTTTAAATTATCTAGATTAATTATTTGCATGAATTATCAAACTCCTTAAAATACCATTTTATATTGCCATAGGCTTGTAATAATAATGTGCTCTCTTTATCAAGTTATTTTCAGACAAAACTTAATTTCCTTGCTTTGGTAATCTTACTTGGGATGGTCTGTAAATAATAAATCCATTAGTCTCCTATCCTGCTACCAGTAATTAGTCTCAGTTTTAATTTCTGAGAAACTTTCTTTCCTCCTCAGGTCACAAAATTCAGGAGAGGGTTACATAGGAATAGAAAGTAATTCTTCTCACCAAAAAGGCAAGGAATAGCAGGCTTTGGCCTATGCTCAGTTCCTGTTGTTTCCCAATAATTGCTTATTTTCATTTAAGTCTTCTTGGAATGTATTCCTCATAAGTTTTTAAACTTCTTTTCATGCCCTTATTTTCAATGGCTCCTTATAGAAGTTACAGAGGGAAACTTGTTTCTCTTATTCTTATAAGTCACTCTTGTTCTTGTTTTTCTTTGTTACAGGGGAGAGTGAACAAAAACAGCTCTGTTGTTTAAGATTTTTTTATATCCACTCCTTAACCACTGGAACTTTCTCTAAACTTCAGCTACATGGTGATGTGTGGGGAAAGAGAAGATTTTTTAAAATAATTCTTTCTGGAGTTTTGAAGAACATACTTTAAATAACAGAAATAATGTAGAATTTGAAGACAAAATGAAAAAATTAGATTTGGTCGTAAAGTCATTGGCAAGGATTATGGGTTTAATATTGTTTACAGACACATTTTGAGTAATCCCAAAGTTGCATGATTTGTTATGCTATTGGGTTATTTTCCTTCCACATTATCAGATCATTATCAGATTATATAGTTTCTCTGGGTCTTTTGACTTAAGTGGAATGACTCTTCTATTCAGTTTTATATACCATACCATGTAAGAGAAAGAATGGATTTTTGCTAACACTGCCTTTTTTAGCACCTCTTAACTCATGACACTATTAGTGGTATATATATTTCTCCTAATCTCAAGAAAAGCATAAACATATCCCGCTAATACCATCGTGCATACAGAAGATAACCAAGAAACAACATCTTAATGCAATGGTGACAACTGGTTATGGTGGTTGGCCCAATAATACTCAAATGAAATCTATTGGAAACTGTTGACTATATTATATACATATATATATATATATATATATATATATATGGTCCTTCACATGTCTGTCAGTTTGCCACACTGTGGGGGCTTGTGTGTTGTGATGAGGTGAGAGCTATGCCACTAGTATCTCAGATGCCACCCACCAGGGTCACCCGTGGTGGACCAGTTTCAGCTGAGCTTACAGACTAAGACAGACTAAGGAGTAGGCACTGGTGAACCACTCCCCAAACAACTAGCCATTGAAAACCCTATGAATAGCAAAGAAACACTGTCAGATACAGTGCCAGGAAATGATCCCCGCCCCCCCCCCAGGTTGGAAGGGACTCAAAAGACGACTGGGAAACAGTGGCCTCCTCAAAGTAGAGTATACCTTGATGACAGAAATTGAGTAAAGCCCCAGGGACCTCCATTTGCTGATGTGTCATGACTCAAAATGAGGAGAAACAACTGTAAACATGCATTAATAATTGGAACATAGAATGTACAGAGTATGAATCTAGGAGAATTATAAATCATTAAAAGAGAAACGGAGCATATCAACATTGAAATTCTAGGCATCAGTGAGCTAAAATGGACTGGCATGGGAAATTTTGAGTCAGATAATCATATGGTCCACTATGCTGTGAATGACAAACTAAAAGTGATAGAATAACATCCATACACCTACAAGGAAGGCCAGTTAATATGACTTATTCAAATTTATTCACCCATCACTAAAGCCACAAATGAGGAAAGGGAAGATTTCTACCAGTTTCTGCAATCTGAAATAAATTAAACATGCATTCAGGATGTACTGATAATTACTAGTGACTGGAATACAAAGGTTGGAAACAAAGAAGAAGGCTCAGTTGGAAAATATGGTCTTGGTGAAAGAAATGATGCTGGAGATCCCACGATACAATTTTGTCAGACCAATGACCTTCTCATTCCAAATACATTTTTTCACCAACATAAATGATGACTATACATACGGACTTCACCAGATGGAATATACAGGAGCCAAATTGACTACATATGTGGAAAGAGGTAATGAAAAAACTCCATATCAAATGTCAGAGCAAGACCAGGTACCAATTGCGGATCAGACCATCAGCTTCTCATATGCAAGTTCAAACTGAAGCTGAAGAAAATTAAAACAAGTGTATGAGAGCCCAGTGTATGACCTTGAGTATATCACACCTGAGTTCAGAGACCACCTCAAGAATAGGTTTAATGCATTAGACACAAACGACAGGAGACCAGACAAGTTGTGGCATGACATAAAAGATATCATTCATGAAGAAAACAAAAGGTTATTAAAAAGAGAGTAAAAAAAAAAGAAAAAAGAAAAAAAGGAAAGACCAAATTACATGTCAAAAGAGACCCTGGAATTTGCCCTTCAATGTTGAGCAGCTTAAGTAAATGGAAGACATAATGAAGTTGAGGAACTAAACAGAAAATTTCAAAAGGCAGCCAGAGAAGACAAAAGCAAACATTACAGTGACATGTGCCAAAAGCTGGAGGCAGAAAACCAAAAGGGAAGAACATGTTCTGTGTTTCTCAAGCTTAACAAAGTGAATAAAAAATTCAAGCCTCAAGTGGCAATAGTGAAGGATTCTACAGGGAAAATATTAAAGGATGCAGGAAACATCAAAAGAAGATGGGAGGAATACACAGAGTCATAATACAAAAAAAGAATTGGTAGATGACCAACCATTTCAGAAGGTTGCATGTGAAGAGGAACCAATGGTATTGAAGGATGATGTGGAAGCTGCCTTGAAAGAATTGGCAAAACACAAGGCTTCAGAAATTGACGGAATACCAATAGAGATGTTTTAACAAACAAATGCAGCACTGGAGGTGGTAACATGTTTATGACAACAGATTTGAAAAACAGCTACCTGGCCAACTGACTGGAAGATATTCATACTTATGCTATTAACAAAAAACAGGATCTAACTAAATGTGTAAACTATTGGACAATATCATTAATATCACACACAAGCAAAATTTCATTAAAGATCATTCAAAATCAACTGCAGCAGTATATAGACAGGGAATTGCCAGAAAAATCAAGCCAGTTTCAAAAGAGGATAGGGAACTAGGGACATCATTGCAGATGTCAGGTGGAGATTAGCTGAAAGCAGAGAGTATCAGAAAGATGTTGATCTATGTTTCATTGACTATGCAAGGCGTTTGACTGTGTGGATCATGACAAATTATGGATAACATTGAGAAGAATGGGAATACCAGAGCAACTAATTGTACTCATGAGGAATCTACACATGAACCAGGAGGCAGTTGTTTGAATAGAACAAGGAAACACTACATGATTTAAAGTTGAGAAAGGTGTGTGTCAGGACTATATAATTTCACCATACCTCTTCATTTATATGCTGAGCAAATAATCCAAGAAGCTGGACTTGAAGAGGAAGAATGGGGCATCAGGATTGGAGGAAGTCTCATTAACAATCTCAGTTATGCAGATGACACAACTCCGCTTGCTGAAAGTGAAAAGGATTTAAAATATTTACTGATGAAGATAAAATATTATAGCCTTCAGTATGGATTGTGATTGAACATTAACAAAACAACAACCCTTACACCTGGGTCCGTATACAACCTCACAAAAAATGGAAAAAAGATTGAGGTTGTCCTGATTTTGCTTTGCTGTGCTCTATAATCAACACCCATGGAAGCAGCAGTAAAGAAATCAAAAGACACATTGCTTTGGAAAAAGCTAGTGCAAAAGATCTCTTTAGAGTATTGTAAAGTAAAGACGTCACATTGAAGACACAGATGCACGTGACTCATGCCATGGTGTTTTCAGTCGCAGCGTGTGGTCATGAAAGCTGGACATTGAACAAGGGAGACAGGAAAAGAATTGATGCTTTTGAATTATGCTGCTGGAGATGTCTACTGAATACACCATGGACTGCCAAAAGAACCAACGGATCTGTCCTAAAAGAAGTGCAATCCAAGTGCTCCTCGGAAGCAAGGATGGCTAGACTGTGTCTTACATATTTCAGACATGTAGTCAGGAGAGACCAACCCCTCAAGAAAGATATCATGTTTGGGAGAGTGGTAGGTGAGCGAATAAAAGGAAAACCCTCCACCAGATGGATTGACACAGTATCTGCAACAATGCGCTTCAACATAAATAAGATCGTGTGCCTGGCACAGAATCAGGAAGTGTTTCAATCTGCTGTACATAGGATCACTATGAGTCAGACTTGACTGGATGGCACCTAAGAAGAGCAACAACATATATAATATATAATTTATGATGTATATGGGGCTTAGCTCAATAGAGCACTGTTCTGCACTCTATGATGACCTGGGTTTGGTCCCCAGCACTGAAAAAATGAGAAAAGGACATGGCAATCCACTCCGAAGTAATCCTGAAACAATCAAGCCATTGAAAACACTATGAAGATCGCTCTGAGTCAGTTACAACTCACTGGCACCTAATAACAACAGCATCAAAAATGTAGTATATTATATATTATATATAAATCATATATATGTATAGATATATACAGATATATCTATACATGTATCTTCTGTAAATAAAATGGAGAGCAGATCATAGTGAGAGCTGGCACTGTATGGTCATTTCTATAGAAAGCTGGAGAATTACACATATATAAACATGTACAAAAGGGAAAGAACAGGAAAGTATTGCTCTAAGTGCTTTAAGTTTAGAATGATAATCAAAGCTTTTTAATTTAAAAAGTTACTGAGGAGGAAATATCTGAAATAGAACAGGGAGCATGTTCTTCAAGTGACTTAGCAGATTTGATTAGCATCAACTATTAAAGTGAGAACAAAGATTTCTAATCTTAGAACTTGGCAGGTGAGTGAGTTGCAGATTTCCCAATTAAATGTTTTGAATTTTGAGAAACAAATGGATTTGTGCAGTGTATTTCTTGTACCTGCTCCACATGCTGTCATTTTTTATTACTCACTTGAGATGTTGATTACAAATATTTTTTAATTTAAAATATTCTTGGTTTTCTATTAATTGAACTATTACCTACATATTTTGATTCTTTTGAGATCTGTAAGGTAGTTTAAGTGTGCAAAAGTGAGTAAATCTTTGAATGTGCTGATATTAGAAAAATGTTCACCTGTGCATATATGTTTAACATGGTAGGAAAGACCTAATTAAGAGCCTGGAGATTTTAGTATTAAAATTTCTTATTGGACATTGATTTCAGTTACCTTATTAAATCTCTCTCTCTCTCTCTCTCTCTCTCTCTCTATATATATATATATATATATATATATATATATACACATATATGTATGTATGTATATATATATATTTTTTTTTTACTGATTGCAAATGTCAGAAAGAGGGTGTGGAGTTATTTAAGATATTTTTACATCAAACAGCGTACAACCTTAGGACAACAAATGCTGTATTGATGAGTACTCTTGTTAATGCTATGCCAATAAAATTGCCAATTAAGACAAGAAAAGGTACTACTGAAGATTTTTTAAAAACAATAAATTAGCTAGGTAATTGTCCTATATAAAAACATTTAAAATGAATTTCCCACTGGTAAAATGCTTTTGAATGGATTAGATTCCACCTAAGCATTTTGTTCTTCTTCATAATCTCTACTCCAATTTTGCAAATATTCCCACATTTACTTTTCCACTGCATGTAACCATGTGGACCTCAGGTGGAATAAAGGATATAAATTTATTGTCTATGTGTATGCATCCTGAGGTAAGGGCAGGTAGGAAAAATATTAAGCAAGTCAATTTTTGAAAATTATTTGCAAGATTGCTATAACACATTTTACAGAATAAAAACAGGCGTTTTTCAGGATTTGCATATTGCCAGGGAAATTATAAACCAGAGCATAAGGGGATTTTTTACTGTGGTAGCAAAGTGACACAAACTAATATCTCAGAAAATATAGTGCTTTGCCCCAACAAAGTAAATTGTGAAAAATGCCAAATTTCCACAATATTACATCTTGCAGAACAAAATAATGTAACTTAATAAATACTTTTAGCTGCCCTTTTTTAGTGGGTCAGAATCCCTTACCATACTTTTTCTTAAATCACAGAATGTTTGTTGTAAAATATTTTATGCCTAAAATTCCTAAATGGTTTAAAACTTCACTTTAGTTTCTCATAATTATTAGCATAAATTAAAAATTCACTGGTATTATTTGTTTCATGGCACATATGATTAGAATCACCATAATTTTTTGGAATAGTATAAAATACACGTTGTGGTCATAGTTACTTAATACTAAGCCAGTTTTCTGCATCTATGTCTCCATAAACTTGGTAATCCTCTAAAAATCCCTCTTTACACTGCTGTAGATTTGATGTCTTGACTAAAATCAAGTCTCTCTTAGAAGAAAAAAACATTTTTAAGACTACCACTTTTCTGTAGAGATCATTTAAATTGTTTCTCCCTTACGGTCTTAGACAAAACATAAGAGATGTAATATCTCTGCATCAGTGAAGAATTTTAATATAACTGAAAATATTTTCTATTTTCTTTCTTTCATATAATACAAGTTAGTTTCATCTATCTACCCATCATCCATTCAACATTAGGTGCCAACTATGTCAAGCATTAGAGAGAGAGAGAGAGAGAGAGAGAGAGAGAGAGAGAGAGAGATACTCTCTTCCCTTAAGAGACATGTATTATTTAAGGTCTTATCAGGGAAACAAAAGAGAATTTAATGAAATGGCCATTTATACATATGTGAGTAGGCTTGAAGAATAAGGAAAGGATGTTAGGGTATCTAAGGACTGGTGACTGTAGGAAGAATAAGTCATTCACAGTCCTGTGGGCACTGGGGAGGTGGAGGTGATACCAACACTCAGTGAGGGTTGGAGCTATACAAACGGGGCTATGAATGTAGAAGGGATCTATGTAGGAAAAGACAACAGAATAAAGAAAATGGGAGGGGCAAGAAGAAAGGGCAATGGGAGAAAAGAAAGGAAATATCACATATGTTGCCTTTACAGTAAAATTGGGAAGTACACATACAGATAGATATACTCACAAAAGAAATATGCACCAGTGGGGAGGGAGGAGAAGAGGGTCATGAGAAGGTAAGCGGGGAAGTGAACATGAGCAATATACAGTGAAATGCATGTATGGAAATGGCATAGAGACCAATTAAGTTGTACATTAAAAATTACAAAGAAAGAAAGGAAAGAAATAAAGAAAGAAAGAGAAGAAAAAAATGGGGTTATGAGGCCAAAATTGTATTAATAAAAAGTATAACCACTCCAGAAACATTGCATGTAGTTCAGGAAGAAAGGAGGGAAAGAATGATTCTGATTTTTTCTTTCTTTTCCCTTTCTTCAGCATGATCCTCCCATTGGAAAAACCCAACAGAAAGCCAGAGGGCAGGGGGCTGACTCTTCCAATCCAGCTGGGATCCATATTAGGGCAGAACAGGGCAGAGAATAAATGGAGGATAGGAGAGGCAGCCTCTGAGGTGGCCCCCGATGACCCTTACCTCCTGGTATTCATTCTCTTATGTAACATAGTTTCTTTGAGGTTAAGCTAGCTCTAACCCACTTCTAGTGAATAGAATATGACAATATGTTGGTAGTAATCTCCAAAATAGGCTTTATACTGGCCTCCATTTTGACATTTTGTCTTGTTTTTTTCACTTGCCCATTCTCATGGAAACCAGCTGGCATCCTATGAGCAAGGGCATGAGAGAAGTCTCTGGCCTAGTAAGGAATTGAGGCCCTCAGACCAAAAATGCACAAGGCACTGAATCATGCCATTACCTACCCAATCAAGGTTAGAAGCAGACCCTTTAGCAATCAAGTTTTTGGGTGAGGTTTCAGCCCTATGAGGGAACCTGAGCCAATGGACCTAGCTAAGCCGAATTCCTAACCCACAGAAACAGAGATAATAAAGAATTATTGTATTGGGCTGCTAGATTTGGGAAATGATTTGTTATATAGCAAGAGATAACTAACACAATGAAAGGGGAGAAGAGAGAATAAAATAGAACAGTCCATCATTTTTGCCTCATGGCATTCATTTTTTCCCTTTAATTGGAAGAAGAAAAAATACTTGCCCCACACAAGGTGTGACACCAAGTCCCACCACATAGTCTATGGTTATGGAATGATTTCAGTTTATTCATGTTCTTTCCTAAAACTTAAATTGTAACATTAACCTCCAAACAGAATATTGTGCTCGTGCGCACTCGCTCTGGCTGTTTCTCTGTCTGTCTGTCTCTCTCTGTCTCTGTCTCTGTCTCTGTCTCTCTCTGTCTCTCTGTCCCTCTCTCTCTCTCTCTCTCTCTCTCTCACACACACACACACACACACACACACACACAAACACACACTTTTTGAGATAAAATATCACCATTATTTAGCCTGGGATGACCTCAAACTTGTGATCTCCCTGCCTTAGCGTCACAAATACTGGGATTATAGGCCTGTGCCACCATGGCAACTCAATCAAAACATTTTATATTCAGTAGGAGAGAAAAGAGGAAAGAAAACTATTCCTCTTTTCAAGATAAATTCTAGGGTACTTGGGGCATTAAGATGTTAGCCTCAGTTATCTTGCTAAACTATGTCTATCTCAAATCTTAGTGTGTCCCTTCTTTTCCCCAAGTGCTCTTACTTTCGAATAAGAAATGTACTTCTAACCATGGATGCTAGTATAACAAGTACTGCTTAAAACTTTTCTAGGAACTTTAGTTTAAGGATCCAAGTACTAACATTATCTTTTTCTATTTATAAGCATACTATGGACTGCCAAAGGAACCAACAGATCTGTCCTACAAGAAGTACAACCACAGTGCTCCTTAGAAGCAAGGATGGCTAGACTGCATCTTAGCTACTTTGGACATGTTGTCAAGAGGGATCAATCCCGAGAGAAGGACATCATGTTTCAGAGAGTGGCAGTCAATATAAAAAAGGAAAACCCTCAACTAGATGGATTGACACAGTGTCTGCAGTACTAGGTTTAAACATAAAAAGATTTTGTGTCCTAGAATAGAGCTGGGGAATATTTAGTTCTGTTGTACATAGGGTCACCATGATATGGACCTGACTTGAAGGTACCTAATACGACAAAATTTATAAGCATTACAACAGAGAGATGGTCAGCTCACATCAGAATCTTTGTAATCATAATCTCCTAATTCCTTGTCCCACCCAATATTGTACCAATCATAATCTGACTGTTGTTACAGCCTGCTATGAATTACAACTTATGACTCACTTTATCTACTCAATAAACTTGTCCAAATGAATCTCTTAATTTTTTGCATACAAATATGATCTCTCCCACATTATTCCCAATTTATTTCTTAGTGTTCTTCATAGAGATTCAAAATGTAGTTTCCTAAGTGCTTAATGTAAATAGCTTAAAAAAGTTGTCTTCACATTTTGTAATAAGACTTGCTGAAATAAAATAATTTTCTAAAAAATTCCCAGTAAGTACAACCTGGCAACCCACCCCCAAAAAACAATCAGCCATTGAAAACCCTATGAATAGCAGAGAAGCTCGGCAACAGTGTTTTGTCTGTTGTATGTAGGGTCGCTATGAGTTGGACACTGACTCAGTGGCACCTAACAATAACAACAAACTTACCTTTTAGATTAATTACTTGTAATGTCTATGATATTTATTCTTTCACCCAATAAATATCTTCTAGTACTTCCCATTGCATCAGGCAAACAAAGAAGTACTGGAAATATAACAATAAAGAGGTACACCCTGACCCATCCTTCATGCTCTACTTTGCTCTATGCTTAAAGCAACTCTATTTCTGTGAACTATGTCAACCAGCTCCCTTACTCTCTAGCTTTCTGTGAAATTCAGCTGGTGGGAAACACTGGCAGGAGACAATAGGGCAGATGGAGAAAAGATCAGGGAATTTATTCCCTTTCTTCATGCACTATTGAAACAATGGCTGTACCTTTCTATTACTACAGCTTCTATCGAGTGACCCTACTTCCATTACTTCAGCCTTTAAAGAAGGCCTACTGATGCCATTTTTCCCCATGTCCTTTCAGACCCATGGGTGCTACTGTCTTCCTTGTGTTGCTAGTTCCATAGTGTCTTAACAGTCCTTGTGACTCTTTCATCTTTCCCACAACTCTATGAAAAGTCCCTTCGTTAAGTATCTTTCAAATCTTAGCTTTCTGCAACCTGCCTGACTGGTACAATAGAACAAGACATTCTTTGCTGCCATGAAACTAACAATGTAGTAAGGTAAATATATCATATGTTATAATTGGAAAGCATAAAGGGTATCTTTCTTGCCTAACCCCAACATCCAAGAAGATATGTTGTATGAGATGTTAGAGATCATATACCCAGAAGAGAGAAAATATATTTGTGTTTGTATTGTGGCAAACAGAGACCTCTGTGGATTTGTATCAAAGAAGTCTTTATTGAAAAGAACTTTAGAATCTTAAAATATGATTTTAACAAAAAACATTTGCCATTTTTGTACCTGTTATTGTGGTTGTTAGGTGCTATCAAGTTGGATCCAACTTATAGAAACTGTATGTACAATACAATGAAACACTCCCCAACACTGTGCCATCCCTGGCACTGTGGCACTGTGTCAGTGCTTCTCTGTTGTTCATAGGGTTTTCAATGGCTGATTGACTGTTTTGGGATTGTTTCAGGTGTGAGTTGCCAGGTCTTTTACCCATTTTTGTGGTGTTAGGGATGGAACCCAGGGCCTCAGAGAGTGCAGAAGAGTAGTCTACCAACTGAACTAAGCCCCAGCCCCCTTTGTATCCATTAGGATAAAGTAAATTCTGTATAATTCAACTTTACATTTAATTCTCCTTTACCTAACACCCTCAGAAGCCATTCCTATACATACATGCCAGAATGTTGCCCAGAAAAATTGACAAGATTATCTCCTCCCTAACCTCTAAGGTCTCAGTAGTTTGCAACAACAAATGCTTACTTCTCCATCGTGCTAAGTGTCCTTCACAGGACAAGTGGGGACTCTCTTATAGGACTTACCCTGGTAAAGCAATAGCTGGATGATTGCCAGTCTCATAGCAGAGGAATAAAAAGAACTCACGAACCATGCTTAAATTTTCTTCCCAGGAATGGCTTTGTAACCTCTGTACATTTCATTGAGCAAGGAAAATCACATGATCACTCCTCAGACCAATAGGGGAAAGACAGATTATCTCTCAGCAAGAAATTCTTTAGAAGGAAAAATAGAGAACTTGTTGACCAGTAATCGAAGGTATTACATAAGCAGATAGAATCTTGCTGATGGATGAAAATAAAGTCATCTTTAAAAGTCTGTGTGAACCCTAAAAAACAATAATCTTCTCCATGAAATACAAAATTAATGTTAAGTTTTTAACTAGGACTAATATGGCAAAATGTTCCCATCCACGTGTTCTGCACAAATGGCATTAGAACATTTCAACTAACTGACGATAATTTGTTTGTTTCAAAAGAGAACAGAGTTAAGGACACATAAATTTCCTTTTGGCTGAGAAAGAGAAAGAAGTCAGTAATGAAGAATAAAATAGAAAATTCTAAAAACATGCAAAGTAGTTTTATTCATTTTTATTAATCTTTATCACCAATTTTATTTTAAAAATATGTGAGGGGATTTTATCTAAATGATTCCTCCTAATAATTTACTATCAATATTTCAAATATGAAATTCAACTAATGCCCATTAAAATTTTAGAAAGAAGTTCTGGGCTATAAAAATTCATTATTTTTTCCAAATCAGAATATCAATTTATATCCGCTCACATAACAATTATGTTAAAATTATGTGTGTGTACAGGTACAAACAATAAAAATTATGAAGAAACTAAAGCCAGGGTATGGAAGAATATTCTTTTGAAATATGTGGAACTATAATACCAATTGCATAATAATACTTCAAGTATTCAATGTCTATTTTTATCATTAAGCATTTTCCATTATTTTGATTCCAAAAGATGCATATATAGTAAATTTTACTGGCTTAAAAATCATGTTTTTGATTATTATTTTTTTTCTTTGCAGTGCTAGGGATTGAACTCAGGGCCTTATGCGTGCTAGCAAATGCTATACCACTGAGCTATATCCTCAGCCCTATGTATTTTATTTTTATTTTATTTTATTTTTCATTACTGAGGGATTGAACCTAGGACCTCATGCATGTGAGGCAAATGCTCTATCATTGAGCAATACCCTCAACCTCTTTTTATTTTTAGACAGGATCTTGTTAAATTGCACAAGCTGTCTCTTGTTATGAACTTGCAATCTTCTTGTATCTACCTCCTGATTAGCTGGAATTACAAGCATGCACTACAGTGCCTGGGTGTTTTTATTTTAAATAAATTAAATCCTACCAATTATTTCTTCTCTTTCCTCCAGCGTGAATATTTCTCAAGTACTATTTATTCTGTGTGTATGTAAACACACTCAGAAATACTGATGAGAAATGAAAAACAATATTAGAATTATACACACATAACCTAAAATACTACATGCAGCCATTGCAAGGTAGTGTATGATCCTGTCAGACCTCAGAAGCTAAGCAGGGCCAAGCCTGGTTAGTACTTGGATGGGAGACCACCTAGGAACACCAGGTGCTGTAGGCTTGGGAGAAGGACCTCCCGCAACCCACTCCCAAAAAACAATCAGCCATCGAATACCCTATGAATAGCAGAGAAGCAGTAATAACACTCTTTCTCTTGTTGTATGTGGAGTTGCTATGAGTCGGACACGGACTGGACCCCACCTAACAACAACAACAATCCAAAATACATGTTGCTAAACACAATAAAATTTTAATCTATCAGGTTCTATAAAAAGAGCAAATGCATTTTTGGACCAGTATATGGAAATCTTATTGATGCAATGAAAGCCTGTAGAAAATGACCACAACTAAAATGTTGCTCCTTCAAATTTTAACATATTACTATGATCACATTGAAAAACATTTCAAGTTTTAAGTTTTTTCTCATAAGATAGTTTTTCCAGATTTTCCTCTAAATTGCTCTATTTCGGAGAAAAATGGGTGTTTTATTTAAATAATTAATTCAAACACTTCCATTGCTATTGTATTGCCCCTTAGAATTCAGTTTGTTGGACTTTTGAATTCATTTAATTACTTAGAAACATGCAGCTGGGCAAAGAAAGCTATTCATATGCTTTTAAAAGAGCCATGAGATATTGCTACAAATGATTGCAGCCTATATATGTTCCATGATGAAAAGCAAATGACAGATGGGCATGATGAACACGATGCTTCCAATATTTTCAAAGCTGTAGTCGACCAGTTTCAAATGATTGATTTAGAGTCCAGAACATTTATGTTTGGACAATATTTGAAGAATAAAAGTAAGTGTAACATTGAGCCTGATGTCATCACATTTTAAGATCATTTTACAGAGAAGTTCTTGATGAATGAATCAGTAGTTGATTCTCTACTTTTCTTACAGAATGTTCTTTTCAAATGAGATTCTCATGGAATGATCTTTGGTGGATTACAACAGCTCTAGAAATTCGGGATGTGTAAGAGTATATGTCAGTGCTTTTAAAACAGAGCAGGCAGTTTTATGATTCAGCAACTTGTAATCTATCCTGAAAATCAGAAACCTTGGGTTCTAGTCCTAGTTCTATCATGAACACACTGTGCAACCAAGCACTAATTACCTGATAGACCTGTGTTTCTTTGCTTTCATTTGTAAATTGAAAGCAAAAGTATTTCCCTCAACCTATTTCGTAGGGATATTCTTACAGTTTGTTAAATAAAGCTTCATCAAGTACTTGCAGTTTGTCAAAACAAAATCTATAAATCCAGGTTAAAATTATGCAGCACTATTTTTCCCACCAGACCTGAAACATCTACCTAAATCAGAAGAAAAATGGATGCAACTATTAAGAAAAAATCTGGAAGGAAACATTTGTAATAGGAAATATTAAAAATATTAATTTATCATTAAAATACTTCTGTGTTCTTCTATGACTCAATGCAATATTATAGAAAAAAATCTAGTAATGATAATTGAATGCAGTATTAGTCTTTTTTATGAAACTTGGGGGTTGAACCCAGAGCCTCACACATGCTTTGCAAGTGCTCGCTAACTGGGTGGACCCCCAGTCCATTTTTAATTTTTTTTATTTGGAGACAGGGTCTCACTAAGTTACACAGGCTGCCTCTGGCCTCGCAGTTTCAATCCTCCTGCCTCAACTTCCTGAGTCACTGGAATTAAAGGCATGCACCAACATGCCTAGCCCAGTATTAGTCTTAATTCCAATAAATTGAATAGGTGACATTAAACTTCAAATTTTGTCATCATCCATCTCCAGTTTATTGAAACATCTTGAAAGTAAAATGTAAAAGGCTTTGGCTCTTGACTGAAGAAAGATAGAGTGGAAAAGGAAGCTAAGAATTACCTTAGAGATGAGATTGGTAGAGGGTGATGCCTTAATAACCACAAAATTAGTAAACATGGAAATTGAGCTGATATGAAAGGAAATCTGGAATGCCAAAATATTGACCTTAGTGTTGAATATGCAGGAGATGCAAGTGTCCAACATTCTTTAAGTAGTATTACAATCACATGTTGAAGTATTTCCCTAGCCTTGTTAGCTAGAACTTGGAGATGCTATAATCCATGATGAAGACCTTAAAAAATCTTTGTTTACTATTCAACGGTTAAAAAGAATGAGATAAATCTATACAGAGTGATACAGAATAATGCCACAGATATATTTAGAAAAGCAAAGTATGAAACAGTGAATATAGTATGCTCTCCTTGGGGAAAAAATAAAAGTGATACATGTTTATATGCTCATAAACTCATGCTGGAACAGCATAGAAAAATGGGTAATGTGTTGCCTCACAGGAAGGGACCTGGGGGACTAGAGCTCTGAAGACAGAAAGAGAATAATTTTTTCTTTGCTCTGAAATCTACACTATCTGATATGTATATAGCCAATCTAGCTTTCTTTTGAGTAGTGTTTGCACAGTATTTATTTTTCCATTCTTTTGCTTTTAATCTTATTTTCATATTTAAACTGAGTTTGTTGTAGACAAGATATAGTTGTGTCTTGCAGATTTGTCCAATCTTTCAATCCCCATTTTTGGTGCATAGACATTTATATTTAATTATTTGTGTCATTGGATTTAAAGCTACCATCTTGACAGTTGTTTTCTGTCACAGGATTCCCTGTTTTTTCACTTTCTTTTGATTATGCAGTTTCAAAAATTTCTTTATCTCATTTTTAGCCGTGTAAATATAATTGTTTTATAATTTTTTATTGTTTGCTTCAGGGTTTGCATGGGACAGATGCTGTGATCAATACAATTATATGCATTTAGTCATCACCTTGTTGTTATTAGGTGTTGTCAAGTCAGGTCTGACTCATAGTGGCCCTAGGTACAACAGACAGAAACACTCCCCAACTCTGTGCCGGGCACATGATTATTTTCTGTGTTTAAACCCACTGTTGCAGTTACTGTGTGTCAATCCATCTAGTTGAGGGTCTTCCTTTTTCTCATTGACTCGCCACTCTCTGGAAACTTGATGTCCTTTTCCAAGGATTGGTCCCTCCTGACTACACGTCCAAAATATGTAAGATGCCATCTAACCATCCTTGCTTACAAGGAACATTCTGGTTTCACTTCTAAGATGGAACTGTTCCTTATTTTAGCAGTCCATGGTATATTAAATATTGATCTCCAGCACTATAATTCAAAAACATCAATTCTTCTCCTGTTTCCCTTATTCAATGTCCAGCTTTCACAACCATATGATGTGACTGAAAACACCATGGCATGAGTCAGAGGCACCTTCGTCTTCAATGTGACATTCTTACTTTTCAACACCTTAAAGAGATCTTTTGTAACAGCTTTTCCCAATGTAATGCATCTTTTGATTTCTTGACTACTGCTTCCACGGGTGTTGATTGTAGAACTAAGTAAAGCAAAATATTGGACAACCTCAATTTTTCTCCATTTATCATCAAGTTTGCGTACTGACCTAGTTGTAAGGAGTTTTGTTTTCTTGATGTTGAAGTGCAATCCATATAAAGGCTGTGTTCTTTGATCTTCATCAACAAATGTTTCAAATCCTCTTCACTTTCAGCAAGCACAGTTGTGTCATCTCCATAACTCAGGTTGTTAATCAGTCTTCCTCCAATCCTGGTACCACATTCTTCTTCATAAAGTCCAGCTTCTTGGATTTTTGTTCAGCATAAAGATTGAAGAGGTATGATGAAAGGATACATCCCAGATGAACACCTTTCTTGACTTTAAACTAGGCAATGTTTCCTTGTTATGTTCAAATGACTGACTTCTGGTCCATGTACAGATTCTTCATGAGTACAATTAAGTGTTCATAAGTTGTTGTACAATTAAGTGTCCATAATTTATTGTGATCCACAGTTAAATACTTTTGGATAGTCAATAAAATGCAGATATCTTTCTTATATTCTCTGCTTTTGGCTAACATCCATCTGAGATCAGCAATTGTGTCCCTGGTTCCACACTCTCTTCTGTATCTGGCTTGATTTTCCAGCAATTCCCTATCCTATATACTGTGGCAGTTGCTTTTGAATGCTCTTTAGCAAAATTTTACTTGCCTGAGAAATGAATGATATTACTTAATAAATTTTCACATTTGGTTAGATCCTATTCTGTGGAAATAGACACAAATATGGATCTCTTCCAGTCAGTTGTCTAGATAGCTGTTTTCGAAATCTCTTGGCATAAACAAGTGAGCACCTCCAGTGCTGCATCTGTTTGTTGAGCATCTCAATTAGGATTCTATCAATTCCTGGAGCCTTATGTTTCACCAGTTCCTTCAAGGCAGCTTCCACTTCTTCCTTCTTGAAATGGTTGGTTATCCACTAATTTTTTTTTTTTTGGCATAATGACTCTGTGTATTCCTTTCATCTTCCTTTGATGTTTCCTATGTCATATATATTTTTCCCTATAGAATCCTTTGCTACTTGAAGCTTGAACTTTTCTTCAGTTATTTAAGCTTGAGAAAAACAGTGTGTTCTTTCTTTTTGGCTTTCTATTTCCAGCTCTTTGAACATCATTATTATATTTGATTTTGTCTTCTCAGGCTGCCCCTCTTCTGTTTAGTTCCTCCTCCTCCTCCTCCTCCTCCTCCTCCTGCTCCTTCTTCCTCTTCCTCTTCCCCTTCCCCTCCTTCTCCTCCTCCTCCTCCTCCTTCTTCTTCTTCTTCCTCTCTCTCTCTCTCTCTCTCTCTCTCTTTCTCTCTCTCTTTGTGGTAGTTGAGGTTTGAACCCAGGATCTTGCACATACTTTATAAGTGCTCAACCACTGCGCTGCACCCTCAGCCCCTTTTCAAATTTTTATCTTGAGATAGGGGCTCACTAAAAGTTAGACAGGCTGTCCCAGGCCTCAAACCTGCAATCCTCCTCCCTCCACCTCCCAAATTCCTGGGATTACCAGCATGCACCATCATATCCAGCTGTTTAGTTCCTTAACCTCTTTACATCTTCCTTTACTTTAGCTGCTCAAAGTTCAACAGCAAGTTTCATAGTCTTTTTTGACATGTAATTTGGTTTTATCTTTTTTCCTGTCTTTTTAATAACCTTTTGCTTTCCTCATAAATCATGTCTTTGATGTCATGCCACATCTTGTCTAGTCTTTGATCATCAGTATCTAAGGCATTAAATCTGTTCTTGAGGTGGTCTTTGAGGTAGGTATAAATGTCCTCATTTTACAGAAAAATGAAAAATATCTTGCTGAAATTACAAAATAATTGCTCAAACTAGATCTCAAATCCAGACCTGTCTGACAAACAATACTTTGTAGCATTAGGAAAATATTGGACTAAACTTTTAGCCTTTGATACAGTCAATATGCCTGCAGCCATAGCCCTGTGGCATCTGATCCCGTCAGATCTCGGAAGCTAAGCAGGGTCAGGCCTGGTTAGTACCTGGATGGGAGACCGCCTGGGAACACCAGAGGCTCTAGGCTTGGGAGAAGGACCTGGCAACCCCCTCCCAAAAATCAATCTGCCATTGAAAACCCTATGAACAGCAGAAAAGCACTGACAATAGTGTTTCCCCTGTTGTACAGAGGGTCGCTATGAGTCGGATACTGACTCGATGGCACCTAACAACAACAACAACACAGTCAATATTAAGTTATTGAATATATACACGAAGATTATAGACAGGTGGAGGCTCTAGCCCTAAATATTTCCCACAATTTGGAAATAAGGTCAAGAATATGATACTATATATCTCCTATTCTGAAACAGGATATAGTAAAACAGATTATAAAGAGATTCACTATTTGCAGAAATAAAATCTTACTCTTAATGTTTTAAAATATGTTGCCAATGATATTATTACATATACACATTTCCTGTCAGATATTTATGACTGTTTAGTACCATATTGAAGTAAAGATAGTATCTGAAAATCTCTATGCCATTAAAGATGGTTGGAGAGTTTTTATATTTCAGAGGACACTATAATTTCTAATACTTCCCTCAAATAAACTCAAACTTATCTAAGAAAAAGATGTGCCTAGTGAAAAGAATGCAGTTTTAAGACAAGTCTGTCGCTATTTTAACTAAATAAATAGCCACTCTTGAAACACCTTTGATATAGAAATTCTAGAATTCCTTTTGTTTAGGAAAAAGAATGAGAGGAAAAAGATACCTACGTTGTTGTTGTTGTTGTTGTTGTTGTTGTTGTTGTAGTTAGGTGCCATGGTGTAAGTAGGTATAATATTCTCTTTCAAAGTTTAACCTTCATTGTACAAATGAATATACTGAGAAAGGAAACTAATGGAGTGGTCCTATTTACTAGGTAACAGAAACTGATTTACTCCTCACCAAATATCCATAGTTAATGATATATTAATGACATGAAATAAAACTTACTATTTTTAAGGGTAGGGTCTGATGAAGTTTGTCAATTGAATAGCATTATGTAACCACTACATCTATCAGAGTAGAACAGGTCCTTTAACATAAAATATTTCCTCAAGGATCTTTGTCTTTGATGAAAACGTCTCACTCTTGGCCCCAGACAAGCTGGTATATGCTCTAACTTTGCCTTTTCTGGAATTTCATATAAATGGTATTATACAAAGTATAGTCTTTTGGGTTTGATTTCTTTCTCTTACATTGCTTTTGAAATTCATGCATGTTGCCATATGTGTATTGCTGAGCAATATTCTACAGATAAGCATATACCAGAATTTGTTAATCCATTCTCCAGTTGGTGAAGATTTGGAATACATTATATTTTCAGCTATTGTAAGTAATGCTGCTATAAATATTCATAAGCACATTTCTGCATGGATGTGTGTTCATGTCTCGGGAGTAAATACCTAGGACTAGAATTGCTGTGTGTTAAGTTATAATGTACTTAAACTCTTTAGAGCACTGTCATACTGTTTCACAAAGAAGCTGTATCTTTTCCCATTTTTACTAAAAATGTATCAGAATTTCAGTTGTTGAATACTCTTGTCAACAATTGGTATTGCTATTCTTCTGAAGGGTGTACATTTTATCTTGCTGTGACTTTAATTTATCAAGCAAGGATCTGATGAAGAAATTGTATTTCCAATATGGACTCTCCATATTGGCAACAGAATGGGCTGATTTATATATGCTCTGGTTTATTAGTGAGTCTTCCATGATTCAGTTCCCTTTAGTCTGGTCTACATTGAATGAAGAAGTAGTTTCTTTTTTAAATTTCTGAACCTTATTATTAAAATTACTAACACATATTAATTGTACAAATCATCAGGGCTCATTGTGATATTTCCATGCATCCATACACCATGCATTGATTGTGACATTTACTGTTCTTCTACCCTTCTCTCCCTCTCCCTCTGGCACCATTCCCAGTGCCTAGTCATCCCAATCAACTTCTGGTCACAGTTTTTCTTTTCCTTTCCCTTCCTTTTTCTTCCATTTCCTTTCCTTTCCCCCCACTCCCTCCCTTCCTTCCTTCCTTCCTTTCTTTCTTCCTTCCTTCATATCACAAAAGCATTGCTTGCAACAATATCTTGAAGTGTTTTCCCCATGTTTTCCTTTAGTAACTTCAGAATTTCAGGTCTTATATTATAGGTTGAGAGACAGGGGTCAGGCTTCAATTTTATGCATGTGTATATCTAGTTTTCCCAGCACCATTTGTTAAAGTGTGTGTCTGTCTTCCAGTGTATGTTTTTAGTGGCCTTGGGGGAGGATTAATTGGCGGTAGATGTGTAGGTTTAGTTCTGGGGTCTCTGTTCTTTTCCATGGGCCTGTGTTTCTGTTTTTATGGCAAACCATGCTGTTTGGATTACTATAACTCATTGTATGTCTTGAAATGAGGTATTGTGATGCCCCCAGCTTTGTTCTTTTTGCTACAGTTTTTTTGTTATTTGGAGTCTTTTGGCTTTCACATGAGTATTATAATTATTTCTTCTATGCTGCAATTCCATTTTTAGGTATATTCGCTAATGAAGCTAAGTCTTTGTACCATAAAGACACTTGAACTTCCATGCTTATTGCAGTACTGTTCATAATCACAAGGTTATGGAATCAGCCTAGATGTTCTTCTATAGAAGAATTGATTAGAAAAAATGTGATACACACATATGCATATGTATGATGTATATATTTATGTATACACCATGGAATATTACATAGCCTTAAAGAAGTATGAAATTATGACATTCCCAACTAAATAGATGGACATGGAGATAATCATCTTAAGTGAAACAACTCAGTTTCAAAAAGAGAAGTACCATGTTTTCACTTACATGCAGAAGCTAGATGCAAAGGATACATTTTTAGTTATCTGTTGGATTTTGTACATCTACATTTCTTATTTATTATCATTATTTTTTATTTTGCTTTGTGAAAACATTTTTTTCAGAAGATTAGAACTCTTTACTTTTATAAGAGGCTTTCATTCACATTGTAAGTTTTTACAGAGAACTTGAGTTCTGTATTCTCTTTTTTGTTTGTTACATTGATCTATTTTCCCTGTTGTGATAAGAATCATCCGTTTTAATTATTTCACTTTGTTTCCCTTGATAGCTCTGGTATTGACCATACTGAATAGCATGTAATATGGGTTCAAGTTGTCTTTGTTGACTTGTATTAAGTTTAGCATTTACAAGTAAAAATATAAAATAGTAATAAAAATAAATGAATAAAAGACAAGTGACTTAAGAAAGGATTGTTTTTTCTAATTCTGTAAAGAATATTATTGGTACTTTGATGGATATTTCACTGAATCTGTAGATCACATTGGGTAGTATAGACACTTGAAAAATCTTAACTCTCCAATCCCTGAACAAAAGAGGTTTCTAGGTTGTTCATTGTCTTTGTGTGTGTGTGTGTGTGTGTGTGTGTGTGTGTGTGTGTGTGTGTGTTTGGTGTGTGTCTACTTCAATTTCTTTCATCCTTATAATTTTCATTGTGGTGGCCTTTAATTCCCTGGGTTACATTTATTCCTATTTTATTTATGGCTATTGTGAATGAAATTATTTTCCTGATTTCTTTCCTAGCAAATTCATTTTTGGTGTACACAATAGCTACTGTTTTTGTATGTTTTATGTACTACAACACAACTGAATTTTAACAATCTCAATAGTCTTTTTGGGAGAAGTATGTGGCAATACACTCTTGAAGCAATCCTGAAACAATCAGCCATTGAAAACCCTGTGAGGGTTGCTATGAATCAGATATGACTCAATGGCACCTAACAATAACAATAGTCTTTTGGTGGAGTTTTAAGGTTTTTCTATCCTTTTCCAAAGGATACTTTGGTGGACACCTCTGTCTTATTTCTGATCTTAAAGGAAATGCCTTCAGTTTTTCCCAATTCAGTATGATGTTGGCTAAGGGTTTGTGACATATAGCTTTTATTATTTGAGGTATGACCCTTTTATACCTAATTCTTTCAGTATTTTTATCATCAAGTTATGTTGGATTTTGTCAAATGCTTTTTCTACATTTGTTTAAATGATCATATGATATTTATCCTTCATTCTATTTCTGTGATGAACTTTGTTGATTCATTTGTGTATGTTGAACCATCCTTGCATCCCTGAAATTAAGCCAAGTTGATCACGTTACATGATCTCTTTGATAAGCTATGGAATTTGTTTTGGTAGTATTTTGTTGAGGATTTTTGCATCGATGTTCTTGAGAAATATTGGTCGGTAGTTTTCTTTCTCTCTTTTCTTGTTGTTGTTGTTGTGGTGGTGGTGGTGGTGCCTTATCAGGTTTTGGTAACAGGGTAATGCTGGCCTCATAGAATTAGTTTTGAAGGGTTCCTTCCCTCTCAATTCTACAGAATAGTTTGATAAGCATTGATGCTAGTTCTTTAAAAGTTTGGTTAAATTCAGCAGTGAATCTATCCAGTCCTGGGTTTTAATTTTTTGGGAGACTCTTTAATTGATCATTCAATCTCACTACCTGTTACTGGTCTATCCAGGTTTTTAAATATTCTTTTGGTTCAATTTTCGAGAGTCTTATGTGTCCAGAAATGTGTCCAGTACATCTACATTTTCCAATTTTTTAGTATGTAGTTTTGCAAAATAATACCTAAAGACCCTTTGAATCTGTGTATTGTCAGGTGTCATGTCTCTTTTCATCTTCAGTTTTATTTGTGCCTCTTTCCTCTCTCCCCCCACATCTCTGTCTTAGCTACATGTTTGTCTACTTCATCTTTTCAAAGAACCAATTTTTTTGTTTCATTGATCCTTTGCACTGTTCTTTTAGACTCTACTTCATTTATTTCTGTTTTGACCATTACTTTTTTCCTTCTAATCCTGGATATGGTTTGTTGTTGCTATTTTAAGACCTTCAGATGAAACATTAAGGCGTTTATATGAGAATTTTCGTGTGTGTGTGTGTGTGTGTGTGTGTGTGTGTGTGTGTGTGTGTGTGTGATGGAGGGATTCATTGCTATAATTTTCCCTCTTAAACTGCTTTCGATATATCCCCGAGGTTTTGGTACATTGTGCTTCCATTTTCATTTGTATCAAGGAATTTTAAATTTCTCTTCTGACTTTCCAAATGATTCACTATTCATTCAAAGTGTGTTGTTCGGCAAGTGCTGTGTTGCATATCCATAATTTCAGTGATTCAGGAGATTGAGGCAAGAGGATTGTGACTTTGAAGTCAGAGGTAGCTGGCACAATGTAGTGAGACTATCTCAAAATAAAAATAAAAAAGGGGCGGGGGGGTGCAGCTATTTGGTAAAGCAAATGCTTAGCATGAGCAAGGCCTTGGTCTCAACCCCTGCAGTATTGAAAGAAAAATAAAAGTGTTGTTCAGTCTCTACATTTGTGTAATTTCCAAAGTTTCTCTTGCTGTTGATTTCTACTTTCACTCAATTTTGATCACAAAGGATACAAGATGATCTTAATTTTTTTGAGTTTCTTATGACTTATGACTTAATATATGGTCTATTCTAGAAAGGGTCCACGTGCTGATGTTTTAAGAGAATGTGTATTCTATATCTGTTAGGTGGAATGTTCTGTAAATGTCTATTAAGTCTATTTGCTCTATAGTGTAGTGTCTCTCTAACGTATCTTTCTTTTTGTTGTTGTTGTTGTTGTTTAGTTTTTGTTTTTGTCTGGATGGTGTATCCGATGGTGAGAATGAGGTACTGCAATCCTTCACTATTATTGCTTTTGGAGCACAAATTTCCTTTTGGATCTAATAGTGTTTATTTTATAAAATTAGGTACTTTCTTATTAGGCAAATTTAGGCTTTCAATCATATCTTCTTAATTAAATGATCATCGTACAGTGATGTCTTTTCTTACTATTTTTGTCTTAAAGTGTTTTGTCAGGTACAACTACCCCTGCTTGTTTTCAGATTTGATTTGCTTGGGAAGTCATTTTCCATCCTTTCACTTTTAATCTGTGTTTGAGTCCTTATTGGTGAAATGAGTTTCTTCTAGGAAGCACATAGCTGAGTATTGTTTTCTCTAATTGATTCAGTCTGTCTGTATCTTTTAACCGGAGAATAAAGATCATTTACATTCAGAGTTATTAATGAAAGGTATGGACTTGGCCTGCCATTTCACTGATTTTCTCCTCATTGTTTTGAATTTTCTTGTTCATTCCTGTTATTCCTCTTTATGGCTTAACGGTTGACTGTACTGATAATGTTTGATTCTTTTTTATTTCTCATTTGTGTTGCTACTCTTCTAGGGAGATTTATACTTTCACATGCTATCATGGTGGTAGATGGTGGTAGTTAACTTTCTTCCACCTGTTGCTGGAGGACTCCTGTCTTTTCTAAGCCTGCTGTAGTGGTCATGAATTCCCTCAGCTTTTTTTTTTTGTCTAAGAAGGTCTTTATTTCTTCTTCAATTCTGAAAGATTGCCTTGCTGGGTACTCTAATCTTGGTTTGCAGTTATTTTCTTTCAGGAATTGAAATACATTCTTCCATGACCTCTTGGCTTGTAGGTTTTCTTCTGAGAAATTTGATGTTAATTTAATGGGATTGCCCCAAAATATAACCTGGCACTTTTCTCTTGAAATTTTCATAATTGTCTTATACATTTGACAGCTTGACTGTAAAATGTTTGGGTGAGGATCTTTTCTGTTAATATCTCATTAGGAGTTCTAAAGTTCTCTTATACATGGATGTCCACTTGTTTCTTAAGATTAGGGAAGTTTTCTGCTATTATTTCATTGAACAGATATTCTACACCTTTAGCATTAATGCTTCCCCTTCAGGTATGCTGATGATTCAAATATTTGATCTTTTAATGGTGCCCCAAGGATCATATATGCTGCCTTCACTTTTTATTTATTTTTGTCTAAATGCGATATTTCAAAAGACCTGTCTTCAAGCTCTGATACTCTTTCTTCCATTTGATCTAATACACTTTCAACATCATTTTTTATTTGAGGTACTGAGTCCTTCATTTACAAGATTTCTGATGGGATCTTTCAAAATCTCTCTTTGTTGCATTTCTGAGTTATATCGTGCATTATCTCCCTAATTTCATTTAATTATTTATCTGTATTCTATTGGACTTCATTGAGCAGTTTGAAAATCATTGTTTTGAATTCTTTATCAGGTATTTCACTCACTTCATTATCTTTGCAGTGTTACTAGAGAGGGCTAGGGTTTAGCTCAGTTGGTAGAGTGCTTGATTCACATGTTTTGAGACATAGAATTTGAACTCTAGCACCACAAAAATGGAAGAACACAGCCTCCATCTCCCAAAACAATCAGCCATTGAAAACAATATGGATAGCAGAGAAGCAGTGTCAGATATAGTGCCTCTTTTGCTCTGTTGTACATAGGGTCCCTATGAGTTGGACCCAACTCAAAAGCATGCACCAACAGCAGCAAAGTTATATGATCTTTAGGTGTGAGGTGTGATGTTACCTTTTTTTTTTTTTTCTTATTTTCTGTGTTTCCATATTGAGGTTTACACATCTAGTGTAATGGAAATTCCTAATACTTTCATGCAATGGCCCTCTTCAAGTCGCTTCCGCCTTGAGATCTATCTTGGGGTATCAGTACTGTGGTGTATTCTCCTTCTTTGGCTGTGATTAGTGAGCTTGAGCATAGCATGTACTGTATCAGAGTCAGAGAGAGATCCATTGTCTTTGTAGGTCTTAGAGTGTGTACACTCTAAGAGTTCAGGCATGTGTACTATAGATAGCAGGGTGTGTGAAATGTACTCCATGTGATTTTTCTTACAGTGGAAGTGGTGGCCTTTGTGGGATGATGGGGATTTCTTTAAGCACTATTGGTATTGGTTCTGTTACTTCAAAGAGTCTCTGCTACTGGCTGCTTTGGTGGTGGTGAGGGGTCTGAAGCACTTGTCCTCTGATTAGACACAAGGGTGGGTCCAGGTGCTTCATAAGGAGGGGAAATGGCAGAAATCACAGCACCTCCCCCATGGCCCCTCACACACAGACTTAGCAGTGTCTGATCAGAGAGGGTATAGGGGCAACTGATGCAGGGCAACTATATAGTCATTGTGGAAGTAAAATTATATTTCTTTCTGCTGCTACTATGGGCACGCCAGTCCAGGAAGGGGGCCTCAATCCTCTTCCTCCCACTATGCATGCCTGAGTATAGGGTGATAGTCAGAGGCTTTTCTGTACTTGACTCATTCATTTGTAGTATGTGCTAAGTATCAATTTATACCACAATTTGTGTCTGTCAGAAAAAGGGTTGTTCAGCTTGGAAACATCAAAAAAGGAGACTCAGGAAGATAATGATGGAAAGCCTTTCCAAACATATCTTGGAGATAAGATATTTTAGCTGAAATAACCACCTGTCCATTTTAATAGCAGATTATAATGTAATGATTAAGGGTTCTATTACCTGGGTTTGAGTCTTAGTTCTGACGGTTCTAGGACTTTTAACAGGCTAGGCTCATTTCTTCATCTGAAGATAGGGATTCAATAAATCTTACTTCTTAAGTTTGCTGCAATATTTAAATGAGTTACTGGCCCACAGTAAACTGTCATCATAATATAGATGCATTATTCACACCCTGATAGCTTTAAATTTACACTCCAAATAATTACTGAATTCCCTTTTTTCCTAGCTACTCACCAGGCAAACTTCCTGTTTGACACAATTTCAGGGAGAATGTACTTAAATCCTCTTAAGGTTTCTGAGGAATAACTATCTGTAGCATTCTTCATTTGATTATCTGAGTTGTTATCAATCAGTACTTCAGTGACGTGCACTGCCAAGGAAACAGAACTCAGTGACAGCTTGCAATTTTTTATTACCAGCAACAGTGTTTGGCTATGGAGAGTTTCCTTAAGTAAACTGGCAAAGGATGGGGCTTTCTGAGGCTGCTTTTCTGTTCACCTATTTTGTTGGCCCTACAGGCTAATTCACTCATTTGTATGTAACATTGTGAGACTGTAGAAAGTGAGCTCACAATCACTTTGAAAGGTGAATCTTGAGCAAGACATTTCAACATATTTTTTAAAAGATTTACTTTAGGTTTTACTGATATGAAATCTTTCAAGTTGTTGGCATTTACTAAGTTGAACTTATTTTTATAGTGTCCACGTAAAAAACTATGTATATAAGGTTCCTGCTTAAAAAAGTAGTCTTGAATGTTGGGCAATTATGTACAGGCAATTGAATATATTACTACTCAAAAATAAGTTTTCCCTATTAACTTATGAGTCTCTTTAGAAACACATTGCTAGGATTCACTATTAGTACAATATTGTGATCAACCTTGGTACGTTTGTTTGGAAGTAAATTAAGGCTGTTGTAGTTGGGTGTCACTGAGTCAGATCTAACTCATAGCAAGCCTATGTTCAAGAGAACGAAACACTACCCAACACTGCCATGCATGCACACAATTTTTTTATGTTTGAGCTCAATGTTGCAGCCACTATGTTTCTTCTCATTTTGAGTCATGCCACATCAGCAAAAGGAGGTCCCAGGGGCATTACCCGATTCCTGTCATTAAGGCCAACTCTATTCTGAGGAGAAAATTCTTCCCCAGTCATTTCTTGAATGCCTCCCAGCCAGGGGGGTCTTCAATTTCCAGCCCTATATTTGACAGTGCTTCTCTGCTATTCGCCTGCAGCTGTAGCCCTGTGGCATCTGATCCCATCAGATCTCAGAATCTAAGCAGGGTCGGGCCTGGTTAGTACCTGGATGGGAGACCGCCTGGGAACACCAGAAGCTGTAGGCTTGGGAGAAGGACCTGGCAACCCCCTCCCAAAAATCAATCTGCCATTGAAAACCCTATGAACAGCAGAGAAGCACTGACAATAGTGTTTCCCCTGTTGTACAGAGGGTCGCTATGAGTCGGATACCGA